>JANFOE010002412.1:0-107500 GCA_025667525.1 Glebionis coronaria | reverse complement strand
TATCTTTCTAATTAACAGATTTATTCGGACAAAAGATATATAATGTATTACCAAAAAAAATATTTAAAGATCATTCCGCTTTATCCTTTAAAACCTAATCTTCATCTTCATCAAACAACCATACAACCGAATTAAAAGGTAGGTTTTTTTGCATGAGTTAAAAGGTAGGACTCTTGTGTTCTAAAACCCTACTTATAACTGCTCGTCAACCTAACACGAACAACAACAAACTCCCAATCATGGATCCTCCCACAAATTAACAATTAAATCTCTACGGATCATAACCATACATGACATAACAATTAATCATATAATTTAATCTAAAATCAAACTTTATTGATAAAGATGTAAGGTTTTATATGTATTTAGTTTATCACATATCAGCATTCTTACCCAAGATACCAATTAACTTTCCTGGCTAAATTTAGGTTTGACAGATCATCAGAGATACCAAGATAGATGATTTCAACACACAGAACCTTGAGGCATTTAGGTTGACGAGCAGTTGCAATGATCCTACAACCAGATATCACAAAGTCGATACACAAGTCCTAGCCGATACCTAGGATGCGCCTGTAACCATCCCTATCTTGCTTTTGTTTTTGTTTTATGGCGTTCGTGTCATTGTAGACGTTGATTCACACTTCACACGCTATATCAATAACATAAACTTGGTATCTGTAATTCCTTATATTCAAATTTATTGTTTATATCAATTTACAGCAGCCATTTTATATAAATGAATCTGTGCTTATTTATCAAACATAATTTTGACATCTCTTTCTTTGCACATGATACAAGGTTGAAGAATCCATGGAACACTCATATAGCTACTATTATCTCACATGATTCATTATAACCTTGCTTTGCAGAAGAAGAGGTTACTACACAATGTAAGTTAACCATTCTCCGTCTGCCATCTTTATTAGTTCAATTTGTATGATGACGTAGGTGGTGTTTGGATGTGTGTTTTGAATATGCTAATTTGATTGTGAAACTCTCAATCTTTGCATTCTTTAAAAAAGATGACCTGTGACCTGAGACAATTTAGCTACTTCTCTAACTAATGCATATCAGATGAAAAAAGAGCCAACTGTGCATTATTATGCATTTTTGTGTATGTGCAGGATATCAGCTCGGATCATTCTTTTAAAGGATCGTGAGTATATAGAACTACTGTCGTTATTGCAATGCTTAACTATACATTATTATGCATTTTTTGTGTGTGTAGGATATGGATCGGATCATTCTGTTGAAGTATCGTGAGTATATAGCTTTCACTTTTCAGAAGGAAAAGAAAGGGTTATCATCTTGAAGCTTGCAGCTATCTGATTGAAGGTTAACAAATGTATAAAAGCTCGCTATAAATATCTAGGTGAACGGTGTGCACTTTCTACCTCAACAAAGAAATCTCCTGATGTAAGTCTATTAATGTTTTTGTGGATATGAATTTACGCATTAAGTTGGCATTAATTTTGTAATAAAGGAACGTAAGAGGTCGTGAAAGTGGCCACATTCTACAGTAAGTAAATATAGCTACATAATGCAATATTATTACTATTTTGTATTAGGCTTCGGAATCTCAAGAATTGTGGGTTTAGGAATCACCAGGATCTTGGTCTTTGGAATATCTGGAATTATGGGCTTGGTGATGGCTTTGAAAGCTGTGGAACATTATATTTTGGAATCATAGAGACCTCTGGCTTTGGAATCTCCAGAATTGTTGGTATGGGAAACGTTGGTACTCCGGGCTTTGGAATAACTGGAACCTCAGGCTTAGGTGTAGCAGGAAATTCAAGCTTTGGAATCACAGGAACATCTTGCTTTTGAATCCGTGGATTTTCAAGAAACTTTGGAACTTCAAGCTTTTTAAGATCGGGTAGATCCAAAAGCTTACGTTCATATGGTAATACATCTTTTTTCTAAAACCCTAATAATCATTCGTGTGAACCTTATTATCATTCAATCTTCAAAAACACGCCATTCGTGATTCATCCTCAGGCCGGTCTGCTTTGTGTGAAATTACTAAACGTCCCGTTTTATATAATTTGTGTTATACATCTACTTCTGTTGATACAGGTGGTCTTTTAATGATTATAAAACCATGCTATCTCTTCTTAAAACCCTATTCATTTACGTAAATCTTTGCACATCTACTCTTTCTGTCCCAGAAATTGATTGATATGTTTGTTGAATATAGCTTCTAAAGTTAATATATTTTTATCATCTTGTGTTTAAAAAACCCTTACAAAGATGTATCTCTTCCTAATTTTATTTAAGGGAACCTCGTATAACAAACATCATGTAGAGGATTCAGACTTTTGATTAGTGCCTAATTTGTGAAAACGGGTGTCATGGTAAGGAATTTATGGAATACATCAGGTGATTTTTCTCGAGTATTATAATGACTTTCTGGTCTATTCATTAAGCTTGCTTATGGTTTGATCAAACGGTTTTGCTCATTATATCAATCTAATGTGTGCAACATTGCAACTTTAAATTTCAGGGTCTTGAAACCATATAAATATATTAGACGCGCTACCAAAAATTGTTTCTTACGTGCTTATTAATCATTGAGAGGTTATTTATTATTATCTGCTTAAATTACATTTAGATACATTATTAACCAATGACCTCTCCCTTCCACAATAGTGTATTCAGTTTCAGGCATCCGATTGTTTTTTTACTTTTCAATGATTTATGCAGCCAAAGATAGAGGTGACTGATTTAAAGCGTTTCTTCGTGTCTTCAAGTATACATATGGAACAGAACTTGAGGTTTCAATACTTATTAGTAATTCAGATACATTATTAACAATGACCTCTCCCTTCTACAATACTGTATTCAGTTTTTGATTGTTTTTTTTTACTTTTCTGTGATTTATGCTGCTAAAGATTGAGGTGACTGATTTAAAGCGTTTCTTCGTGTCTTAAAGTCTACATATGGAGTAGAAATTGAGGTTTTAATACTTATTAATGATTTCATTCGTCCATAATCATTCACTTTATTGTAAATTAACCAATGAACTCTCCATTCGACAATATTATATTCAGTTTTATTGATAATTACTATAGTTTGTACAACACCAGACTTAGTGCTTGCATATATCGATTTCTTCTTGGGTGGTGATGGGAAAGTGATTAGTCTGGTATTTATTTTCATATCACACAAATGATGATATAGTTAGCGCCTTGGTGAATCTGTAACTGTTGGCGTTTTAGAAGCTGCACATATTACTTCAAAATCTTCGTGACCATCTAGCAATTGCACTTTGATACTGGGAAGGCCATTAAGATCCATGAAGGTAGTTTATGCAGCAAGTGTTTTATCTATATCATGTGCCTGTATGTAATTACTTGGAGATTACAAACAGGCAGGTAATGGGGGCTGGCAAAAGGTCAAAACGACTCTTATTGAAAAGGATTGTTTTTAGTATTGGTTAAGAAGGGTTTTTTTTAGGTTCTAGCTACTGCTCTTGAGGATGGTAAATTTTATGCTAGAGAAGATACAACATGTGTACAAACTATATTATGTGACATCAAATTTTGAAGCATCATAATGTAACCCGAGTAACCCGAACTTCATAAACACCTAAGATGATGATTAACATGTTAGTCAGTTGCTCTGAGTAAAAATTTATGAAACAACCCCGACCATTGGGCAGGTTATCTACTATATATTTATGTCAAATATACATATGTTTATCATAAGATGATGTTAATTTAAACTTTATAATCAAATCTGGCCCTTAACATTCTCACCATGATTAATAATTGAAAAAAGGACGGTTTGCATCAGTTTTCGTTTGGATGTGTTAGGACCATTGGAATAGTTAAATGTAATAGGTAGACTAGGAGGTATGTAGTTCCTCCTGGTCATAGTAGTAGTAGGAGCAGGTCGTGCTCCTGGTCCTGGTCAAAGTCAAACTTTATTAATTATTTATTATTCTGTTAGGATATGCATGAGATATGTTAGGAAAGGATATGCATATCAGTTTTACACGTTTTGTTTAATGTTGTATTAGGGTTTCCTTGTAGTATAAAAGGAACCTTAGGCAGAAGGGTTAGATACACCTTCATCAAACGTAGTTCTAGTCATTATCAATATTAGAAATCCTTAGAAAGGATCAAGTCTTTATAGTTATTCTGTTCTTCTTTATTATATTTGTATTCTGCATTTATATTGTGTATAGAGTCTCTCTGTGAATTGACTTGTGATTACAGAAGTCGTTCACCGTTCCTGACAGGCTGCAAGATCTACATCTAGTAGACCCAACAAGTGGTATCAGAGCCTGGGAGGGTCTCTGTACAAGAAGAATCAAGTTTTCTTATTACTGACATTTTTGTTTTATCATGTCTGCCTCAACTTCTACTCAAACAGGAGAAGACAGCACTCCTAAATACTGTGCAACCTCAGCAGATCGTTGCTACGGTTTCCAACACGAATGGTAAATTCCATCTTCTGAAAAAGGACGAATATGATAGTTGGGCAATGAAGATGGAATGGTGGATCACCAATACTGATCAAGACCTTTGGAAGGTTATTCTGAATGGGAACAGCAGGAAGCTAACTGGAAGAGACAAGAATGGTAATATTACTCTTCTTGACCCTAAAACTCATAAATAAATAATAGCCATTCAGAAGGAGGTCAAAGCAAAAACTATTTTGCTTCAATCTCTTGCTGATGATCACATGGGTGACTTCTACCATTTGGATGATGCTAGAGAGATATGGAATGGAATAAAAGCAAGGTTTGGTGGGAATGAGGAGTCAAAGAAAATGCGAAGATCCATGCTGAGAGATGAATTCACAGAATTCAAAATCTCAGAAACTGAAGGTTTACATCAAGGGTATGACAGGTTCCAAAAGATATTGAGACAACTGAATCAACTTCGTTCAAAGCCTGACGATGGTGATATTAATGCAAGGTTTCTTAGAGCCTTACCCTACTCATGGAATCAGGTGGTAATCTCTCTCAAAGCAAAAGGTGGGCTTGACTATCTCAATTTTGATGATCTATTACATAAGCTCAAAACTTTTGAACCTCTTGTGAGAGGATATTCAAGTGATTCTTTTCCCACTCCTGCTAATTCTGCCTTTGTGAGTTCAATGGCATCCAGTCCCATGTCGTATGCTAGTAGCCCAAGCAATACTGTGTCTTCTCAACATACTTTTCAGCATACTTTTGCTCCTGATCCTACTGCCAAGTCTCGTAGTATGGTAGAAGCAGTTCTTCATTCTTTTGTGGCTGATGTTGATGCTCAACAGCAACTTGCTTTTGATGACTTCAAACAGGTCGATAAACTTGACCTGGATGAAATGGATCTTAAATGGCAGATGGCCATGCTCACTCTTAGGGTTCACAAGTTTGAGAAGAAAGCAGGTCGAAAATTCAATTACAACCCACGGGAGCCAGCAAGATTCGACAGAAGCAAGGTTCGATGCTATAACTGCCAGCAGCAAGGTCACTTTTCAAGGGAATGCCCTAGAAAGAATGACCAAGAGAAGAGCAGGTACTCAGCTTTTAAGGTTCAGGAGGTAGAAGATGACAAGAAGGCATTGGTATTTGTTGACTCTATGGTCAACTGGAATGATCATCAGACTACCACTTTGGAATCAGCTGAATCCTCGACTGACGTGTTTGCAATGATTGCTGGGAATCTCTCTGATGCAGAAGAAGCAGACGAGTTTGCTCTTATGGGCATCTCACCTTAGGTACAACATTGTCCTCTTGGTTGTCATGATAAATACTCAGAATTGTTGTCCCAATGTAATGAAGTAAATGATCAGAATGATAAGTATTTTTTAGAGGTTCAAGCCTATAAGGCTTCTTTAAACACATTGGAACAACAAAAGAGGTGGCTACAAGATACTCAACGTGAGTATGAGGATAAAATTAGGATACTGAGCATCGATTTAGAAAACACAACTAATATTCTTAAATATACAGAAAAGGTAAAAGATGCCAGTATCAAAGAAAAACAGGAGATGCAAGAAAGATTAGATGCTACAATGTTGAGATTTGAAAAATGGCAAAAGGCACCTAAAAATCTTTCAAAATTAATCGATAGTAGCATGTCTGGTAGGACTAAAAGAGGGTTAGGGTTTGATAAATATATTGATTCAGAAGATGTGTTTGATTTATCTTTTTCAAGTGTGTTTGATGCCGACAAAGTGGAAGAGGGAGAACCTAGTTACAATAGGTTTAAACCAGCAGCAGAAATGCATGCTGTCCCTCCCCCTCTTACTGGAACTTTCATGCCCACCTTTAGGCATAATGACTTGGATGGATCCCAGATGCATGAGTCCCCAAAAAGTTCTACTAATTCTAATGACTTTGTCTCGTGTACTTTCAGTGACAAAGCTAATGACTCTGCATCAAGTGGTTCAAGTGAAGAGTCAAGACGTACAAGTTCCAAGAAGAATGATCATGCTGCTACTAGTGCTAGGAAGTGTGAAGAGAAAGTTACTTTTAAGTCAACTGTGTCTGGTCCTGGTTTATTGAGTCCTAGGAAGATTGATTCTCCTAGAATTGTGTGTAATAATGTTAGCAGTATGAAACAATGTCATTCTAATAAAAGGTCGATTAAAACATGTTTTGTTTGTGGAAGTGCATTTCATTTGATTAAAGATTGTGATTTTTTTGACACACATGCTTCTGCTCATCAAGCATTTCCAGCTCCTGGTCCACCAGGAGTTGCTCCATATACTTCTAGAAGACTCAATCCTAGTGCTCAATCGTTTTCTTCTTCTAGAAGGTCTTCTCCATTAGCTTCTGATCATTGGAGAAACATTGGGTTAACAACAAATCGAACTACCAGTAATTATTTTCAAAATTTTAATCCAATTAATCCATATAATTTTGACCACATGTATTTTGGTTTGGGAAGTTTGGGAACTGCTGTTAAGCCCTCAGCAAGTTGTTCTTGGTCAAACAATAAAACCCATATGATGCATAGGCAACCAAGGAACAACGGTGGATCTCATCAATCTTCTTGGCTCTCTACTAAAGATCCACAAGGCAGGCTCAAACCTGAAAAGGTTTGGGTCCCCTTAAGACACTAACGTTTGCAATTTTATCTTGTTGTTGTAGGTTACTCCATACCAAGATCCTAGTATAGGAATTGTTGATAGTGGTTGCTCTAGGAGCATGACAGGAAATAAAAGTCTTCTCTCTAACTTTGTACCATTTCAAGGCGGCAAGGTCTATTTTGGTGGAGGTGAGGGCAGGATCACTGGCAAAGGAACAATTCAGACGCCTAATCTAAATTTTGAGCAGGTCTACTATGTGGAAGCACTTCAGCACTTCAACTTGATATCTGTCTCTCAGATTTGTGACAAGAAGCAGTTTGTTCTCTTTACGGATACTGATGCACTTGTGCTCTCCAAAGACTTTAAACTACCGGATGACTCACAGGTTCTGCTCAGAATCCCTAGAAGACACAATCTCTATAGCATCAAGCTGAATGAAGTTAATCCTACTGGTCAACTAGCATGTTTGGTTGCTAAAGCCTCAGAAGATGAAGCCACTCAATGGCACAGAAGGATGGGGCATGTGAACTTCAAGACCATTCACAAACTTGCAAATCTGAATCTGGTTTCTGGTTTACCTCCCAAGTCATTCAGAAATGATATAAATTGTATTGCTTGCAGCAAAGGCAAACAACATAAAGCATCCTTCAAAGCCATTACTGCTCTTAGTCTTATAACTGAACCATTGCAGCTACTACACATGGATTTATTTGGTCCTACTTCCATTAGGAGCATTGACCACAAACAATTCTGTCTGGTAGTAACTGATGGATATTGCAGGTTTACGTGGGTATTCTTCATGGCTGCCAAGAGTGAGACCTACTCAATTCTTAGAGATTTTCTTACCCTTATAGAGAACCAGTTATCCAAGAAAGTTAAAGGTATTCGTTGTGATAATGGAACCGAGATCAAAAATAAAGACCTCATAGCACTTTGTAATGCTAAGGGCATCAAAAGATATTATAGTGCAGCAAGAACTCCTCAACAGAATGGCGTGGTAGAAAGAAAGAATATGACACTAATAGAAGCAGCAAGAACAATGCTTGTCGATTCCAAGCTTCCAACCATGTTCTGGACAGAAGCTGTTAATACTGCAAGTTATGTTCTGAATCGTGTTTCTATTACCAATCCTCACAAGAAGACTCCTTATGAGCTCCTAACGGCTAAAGTTCCAAATATTGCTCATTTGAAGCCTTTTGGGTGTCCGGTCACCATTCTGAATACTAGTGACTATTTGGGGAAGTTTGATGGCAAGGCAGATGAAGGATACATTGTGGGATATTCAGCTCACTCTCGGGCTTATCGTGTCTACAATCTCCAAGCCAAGCGGGTCATTGAAACTATTAATCTCAGGTATTTTGAAGAGAAGTCAAACATCCAAGGCAAGGGTCCTGAATGGTATTTTGATCTTGATTATCTTAGTGATTCATTAGGATATTTTTGTTTCAAAACTAACCATGATGCAGGTCCGCAAGTGTTTAGAACTTCTAGTACAGGTGTTCCTTCTGGTCTTTCTGACTCAGATGACAAGGATGATATTTTTGTGGTTCCATCCTACTCCACCACAGTCTCTCCTACTCCTCCTAGTGATGCAACTCCATTGGATGTACTGGATTCCCAAGTAGCTCTTGACACCCTACTCAAACAACAACAAGAAGCTACTACAACAACTGCTTAAGGTGGCTTTGAGTTTCCCTTGAATCCGCCTACTGACAAAGCTGCTCCTAGTACCCCCAGCTTCTGCTCCTAGTGCTAGCTTATCACCTATTGGTACTCCAGCTAGTGAGTCTGCTTCAAATAATCGATTCTCCAGTCCTTCTGAATTGGGGAACCATCAAAAGAAGTCTTCTACGAAGCTGGATGATATTCATAAACAACCAGTAGATGGCATTTTCAACGCTGCTTCATATGATGCTGACTTTGTTGGGGAGCTCAATAACTTGGCACCAGAAGTGGAGGTAGCTTCCAATCCAGTCTTACAATCACACAAAGATCACCCTACCACTCAAATCATTGGAGATCCTGGTTCTACTATCAAGACACGCAGGATGCAGAAGAAGGCCTCGTTTGATCATCATGCTCTTGTGAGCTATATTGAAGATCAAAAGCGTAATAATTATACGGACTTTCAACACTGTTTGTTTGCTTGTTTTCTTTCACATGTGGAACCTAGATCGGTCACTCATGCTCTTGAGGATCAGAGTTGGGTGGAGGCTATGCAGGAGGAAATGCAGCAATTCTTGTTTCAGAATGTTTGGGTTCTAGTTGACTTACCAGATGGAAAGACAGCAATCAATACCAAATGGATTCTCAAGAACAAGAAGGATGCTCGGGGAATTGTCGTGAGGAATAAAGCTAGGCTTATCGCACAGGGCCACACTCAAATTGAGGGCATTGACTACACTGAAGTTTTTGCTCTGGTTGCTAGGATTGAGGCTATTCGTCTGTTTTGGCTTTTGCTTCTTATGTGGGCTTTACGGTGTTTCAGATGGATGTCAAGAGTGCATTTCTCTATGGCAAGATTGATGAGGAAGTGTATGTCACTCAACCTAAGGGCTTTGTAGATCCACTTCATCCCAAGAAAGTTTACAAGGTGGTCAAGGCTCTTTATGGACTACATCAGGCTCCTAGAGCTTGGTATGAGCGTCTCTCAACTTTCTTGTTAAAGAATGGCTATAGAAGAGGTACTATTGACAAAACACTATTTCTTAAGAGGAATACCAAGGACATTATCCTTGTTCAGGTTTATGTGGACGACATTATCTTTGGTTCTACTAAGAAGGAATGGTGTGATGAGTTTGAACACTTGATGAAAGGCGAATTTCAGATGAGTGCTATGGGAGAGCTTTCCTTCTTCCTTGGTCTTCAAGTAAAGCAATAGTCGGATGGGATCTTCATCAGTCAAGATAAATATGTTCATGAGATCCTTCAGAAGTTTGACATGGATCCTCTTAGACCAGCAGCAACTCCTTATGAAGTTACTAAAGCCAAACTCAAGAATGAGCCAGATCCCCCGGTCAATGTTCACATGTACAGGTCTATGATTGGCTCACTCATGTATTTGACTGCATCACGTCCGGATATCATGTTTGCAGTAAGTGCTTGTTCTAGACATCAGGTGGATCCAACGGTTTCTAACTTGAATGCAGTTAAGAAGATTTTCAAGTATATCAAGGCTCAACCTAAACTGAGCTTGTGGTATCCTAAAGAGTCACCTTTTGTTCTTGAAGCATATAGTGATAGTGACCATGCAGGTGCTAATAATGACAGAAAATCTACTACTGGTGGTTGTCAATTTTTGGGTCGACGACTTATTTCATGGCAATGCAAGAAACAGACGATAGTAGCTACTTCTTCAACAGAAGCTGAATACGTTGCTGCTGCTAGCTAATGTGGACAAGTATTGTGGATCCAAAACCAGATGTTGGATTATGGGTTCAATTTTATGAACACCAAAATTTTCATTGACAATCAAAGTACTATCTGCATTGTGAAGAATCCTGTTTTTCATCAACGTACAAAGCATATTGAAATTCGGCACCATTTTATACGGGATGCCAATGAGAAGAAGTTGATACAGGTTCTTAAAGTTCATACGGATGATAATGTTGCTGATTTGTTGACAAAAGCCTTTGATGGTCCTCGGTTCAACCACTTGGTGGTTCACATTGGGATGGTCAATCCTTGAGGTCTAGGAATGAGGGGAGGCTAAGCCTAAGGGGAGGCTTCGTGTACATATTACTTTGCACAGACTAACATATTGGTAGATTTTAACAACATATTGCATTGGTTTTGGTGGTGTGTGTTACTCCTGGTGGAGGATTTTGCTCACTTCTGGTGGTTATATTCTTTCATGACTGGCTTCTAGTCCTCATTGGTTAGCTTCTAGTCATTATTGGTTGGCTTCTGGTGGATAAAAATCCTTCTTTGTCAAGTGATGGTTGGCTTCTGGTACTGGTCTGGGACACTGTTCATCTTATTGACTTCTGTTGACCACATTTTGCTTCTAGTATTGACCATTGTGCGCTTTGACTTTTAGTCAACGCATTCAAATTCTGGTATTTATACTCTTATTTAACTTTGGTAACTTGGAATTTGGAAATAATGTTAAAAGAGGCAAGTGGTTACTTTGCAATAATTGCCTAATTTGAAAGGGCAACCCCCATTATTAGGGGTCAATGAACAGTTACTACCACCATTATTTATGGTCAATTAACCCCTCCTTGACTCATTCATCTCACTCATAACACACACATCCGATCCTACTCTCTCAACCCTAACACAAAATCATCTTCCATTCAATTAATCAAGATCCATGGTTGCCCTGGTATACCAACCTGCTCACAACAAGGTCGCCTATCTAGGAGATGGTCCACACCGTGATGATTTCACTGACATTCTGGACTTCATTGAGGCTTCAAACCTAAGGTATGCTTTTACTATATGTCCCACTATTTATGATAGTGTCATTCGTCAGTTTTGGGCATCTGCACGTCTTGTGGTTGTGGTTGGTCGTCCACGTGAACTCCAGGCTACCATAGATGGTCGTTCATACATGGTTTCTGAGGCTTCTATTCGTAGTTCCCTTCATCTTCAAGATGAAGGTGGTGTTGTTTCCATCCCCAAATGCGGAGGTGTTGGAGGGGATGGCTGCACTTGGATATAATCATGGGGGGAAGTTTAACTTCCAGAAGAATAGGTTTTCCCCCCAATGGAAGCTTCTAGTGCATTTTCTGATTCATTGTTTAAGTCCCAAGTCTGGGAGTTGGGATGCTTTTCCTACTCCTTTGGCTACTGGTCTCATATGCTTAGCTCAGGGTAGAGTTTTTTATTTCTCTCGTTATTTGTTTGAGGGGATGGTTAGCAATCTGTCTAGTGCTGGTTCTAGGAAGAAGTTTCTGATGTATCCTAGGTTTTTACAACAGATACTTGTTTGTATACCTCGTGATAGGGCTGAACATGTGCCTTCCAAGCTTACTGCCAAAGTGTATTATAATATGGTCCATGGGTTTAGCGGGGAATGGAGGCCCCTTACTGAGGCCATGTTAGGGCTGGCTCAGGGTCCTCCTGATGTTGTTGTTCCTCCGGTTGAACAAGTCGAGGAGGAACCTAAACTTGATGATGACCCAATGGAGGGGGAGGATCATGCTGGTGGTGCACCTCATGTGGTTGAGGAAGAGCCGGTTGAGGAGGTGGTGGTTGAAAGACCATCCACTTCCAAGGCTGCTCCTTCTTCATTACCACATACGTCTCCATTTGTGGAGACTCCCCTTCCTAGTCCTGCTCCACACTCTTCTGATAAGCCTTTTGGTGCTAGTACTCCTAATATTGACCCATATGTTGCTTCTGGCTCCAATGACGCCTTCCCTGACCCAAGTCCTCTTGGTGGGCAAGCGGAGGAGCCTATTACACTTACCTCTTTACTTGATCTTATGCACAGGTATCATGCACGGATTCTTTCCTTGGAAGCAGATTTGAATCAACACCGGAAGCTTACTCGGGAATTTGTTCTTCCCATGGCTGATCGCATCAAAGCCTTGGAGACTCAGCAAAGACGACCAAAGAAGCATGTGGTTCACTCTGATTCTGATGAGGAGGTTAAGGATCGTGTTGAGGATGGTTTGACTTTGTTGGCAAAGGCTGCCTTTGCTGATAAATTGTATGATGATTTGCCGGTTCCTCCGACTTCCTCCAGTGTTCCTTCTCCTGCTGCTGTTCCCACACAAATGGAAGGTGCTTCTGGTCCTACTGCTGGTTCCAATGCTGGTCCATCCCATGATCCAAAGGGGAAGGCCCTAATGACTGATGCTCCCTCACCACCTCGCAAGCGTACACGCAGACAACTTGAGGAGGATAGGTTGGGTGAGGAGGCTGCTCAACGGATGCAAGCCGAAATTGATCAAGCTGATCGGGCTGAGGAGGAAGCGCTTCAACAGCAGAGACGTGAACAAGTCCAGCATGATGCAATGCATTGGAATGATAGTGATTGGATGCAGGTGTTGACTATTCTTACCAGGGATTATTCCTAGTTCACTGATCTTTTGGGTGCGGATGTGGATGAGCATAACTTTATTCCTCGAGCCATGGTGTTAATGCGCAAGCATCAATTCGCGCTTGATGCACAGCTTCGTGAGAAGCGTAAGAACAGACCTTTGTCGAGAGCTGAGGAGCGAAAGCAGATGCAACGATATGTGAAGTATCAGTCGGCTGCCTATTTCACTACTGGTTGGAAGTGGGAAAGGGTTAAGGCTTTGTCTTTTGATGAGCTCAAGGCACTCTATGAACGTATGGTCAAGCATCAGAGCACCCCCATTCCGGAGCGATTTATTTATCGTCCTTCTCCTCGTGTGGTGCCCACTTCTTCGCCTGCTGTTACTACTGGTCCTACTTCTGATACTACTTCTGGTTCTGCTGCTATTCCATCGATTTTTGTTGCTTCTACTGTTGGTATCACCCCTACTCCTTTGGTTGCTCCTCCAGTTTCTTCTTCAGGTCCTGCTACCACCACCACACATGCTACCACCACCTTTGCTACCACAACCAACACTACTGCTACACCTGCTATGGCATCACCATCACCACCCGTGCCTGGTTCTCAACCTATTCCTTCTTCTAGTGCAGCTCCTGTTGATCCTTTGGGTGGGCAAACTATTGAGTCTATTTCTCATGCTGCCACTGCTGCTGCTCAGGTAAAAGTTAAGGTTGAACCCTCACCTAGTGATCCCACACCTCGCCGTTCCATGCGTAAGAAATTTGCTAGACGTGTTCGCCGTGGCAAGACTGTCCCCTATGAGAAGCGTGCTCCCCAAAATCTTATTGATGCAGCTTCTGATAGTGACTCTGATTTGCCTTTGGGTAATGGATATATTACTGGTTGGACGGTTGCACATTCCACGACTCTTCCTGGTACGGTATCTCATCGGATTACTCTTAGTGATGGGTCTGTTAGGTTTGCTTCGGGTCTGCAAGGCCTCCTGGTCTACCTATTACATTTAACTATTCCAATGGTCCTAACAGGATGTCTCAACCCAGTTAACCCAGTTCGTAAAATAATTGCGACACAACCACAATCATGAGTTCTCACATAAAATGTGTGAGTATTCTCTTTCTTGAAATTTGATTATTCGTTATCGTTGAGTATTCAAGGCCTCTGAAACCCAGATCCATAGCCATCTTAAGGAAGACATAAACTGATACATTCATCATCACTATGAAGCCAGTGTTGGTGGGTGAATAGAGCACTACCATTTAGCTTTCTATGTTTGGGATAGTTAGTACTAATTTTATATCAGTTTTATGTGAACAAACACTAAAAATTAAGAGACGTGTCGTGTGTGCCTGCTTACAATAGGTAGTGATTGTGGTAAGATTACACTCGTTTAGGAAAACGAGGTAAAAGCGGTAAGTATTAAGCGTACGTTTAGGAAAACGTAAACACTTATGACCCTTTGTGTGGGATCGTTCTCGAGGAGGCTTAATGTGTGTGTTTAATTTGATTAAGATTTGAGATTATATTGATGAAAAAAAAGACGAATTACGCAAAAAATGACCCTAAGACGTAAAAAACGCTAAAACGTAAAATTCGACAAAACGAAAAAGCACTCTAAAAATCACCAAAATTTTAACTTAGGCTAAGAAAAATGTAACTAGATCAAAAATGAAAACCAAAATTTGCAAAACCTTTTTAATTAATTTATATTAATTTTTAAATTTTTTTAAAAAAACTTAAAAATAAACAAAATTGATAAAAAGTGTAAATGAAAATTTTGATAAATGTAAACCTAAATTATGTTAATTAAAATCTAAAAACTATTTTTTTGAGACTTTTTTTAAACCTTTTTCTATTTTTAAAGCCTTAAAAACAAATTTAGTAAGAAAAATACGTAATAAATAAAATATTAACGAGAAAAATATGAAATTTGGCAGGAAACTTAAAAACTTAATTCTAAACGTAGGAAAAATAACAAATATAAAAAAGCTACTTTTAATAAGCTGAAAATAAGCTAAAAAGCTACGGTTTAATTAATAAGCCCAAAATTAAAGAGGGGTTAAATAGATGAAGCCTTGAGACTTTATCAGTAAAAGTCCCAAGGGCAGGCGGTAAGTGTGTGGGTTGTTGAGCGGGGGGTCGTGGGTTCGAGTCTGGTGGAACCCCAAATTTTTTAAACACGTTTTTTTTTTTTTCTTTTACCCTTTCTTGTTCACAGATACATCCATTCACCAAAACACAAACACTAGACAGATTCTACTCAAACACAGCTCAATTCCACGCTCAAAAACCACCAGATTCAACTACTTGATTACTCTTTATAAAAACTGATTGCAATCACTTGGACCACTCCAAGTTTTCGAGAATGGTAAAATTCTAACGAGAATTCAGCAAGACAAAACGTGCAGAAGCTAAGGACGAAGAAACAACGACCTCTATTGGTTCACTGTATGCTATGCGAAGGCCCTAATCTTAATGCAGCTCGATCTATAGTGCCTACAACGCTCAAAAGTCCAAACCCATACAATCCTCACTCGAATCTGCTCAGATTTACAATTTCCTTTATATTTTTGAAAACGAGAATGATGAGGAGTACTTTTTTGGAGAGACAAAGGCACCCCTACGGGCGTTCGTGCCTGTAGGGAGTCACGCAAGTATGACAGTAAACAAAAAAATAGTACAAATTGGCGACAGTGAAGATAAACCAAACAACGGACTAATCACGCAAGGACATATCCATACACAAAAATCAAGTGACTAAGAGGTCTATAACGCGAGCAACCAAATCAGAACCAAACCCTATTCTCTAGGCAGGTTTTAGCGATAGGCATATAAAACTATTTTAAGCATGCAGGCGCTATGATTAATCGCTTATGTGCACAATTGATTACAAACACACCATACAAACACAAAACAGAAACAATCTCACGCTCCTTTACTTGAATTTATGTGAAAACAGGCCCTTTGGTTTTCTCCTTTGTTGGTTTACTGATTTGCTATAATAAAGGCACCTAAAACCACAAACTTGATACGCAAATAGATCAATTAGACCCGAGAGTTAGAAACAGTGGCATAACAAACTGAAATCCTTACTTACTCTAGCAGTGGTCAAAATAAGGCTAACCGAGGCAATCACACACTAACACAAATAACGACTTATTACACGGTTGTTATTTTTACTTTAGTCTAATCTGGAAGTATCAACTAACAAAGACAACAATGTCACACTCATTAATAATAAACAGCATACTTAAAATTTAAATACAAAGTCATTCAGCGTAAGCAGTGAAAAAAAACAAAAAAAAAACAAGCAATCAATCACGAACTTAGTCAAGCAAGCTTAAGCTATTAACACCTAATCACACTTAAAGTAGAAAAGGAGAGAG
Source organism: Glebionis coronaria (assembly GCA_025667525.1). NCBI lineage: Eukaryota > Viridiplantae > Streptophyta > Magnoliopsida > Asterales > Asteraceae > Glebionis > Glebionis coronaria. The sequence continues at coordinate 91,093 of JANFOE010002412.1, read as the reverse complement.
AGCTTGAACCTACCCCCAACAACGTCCTATGGGGGTCAACTTTGCTCCCCTGAACTCGACCAACTACTAGGTTCGAGGCAGGGGTATCTTGCACAGAAAAGTATGGCGAGGGTGTTCGTTGGGGTTCAACAGCTGAACCGAACACCTCGGGTGAACAAGGGGGTCTCTGCTAAGATAGAACAAACATGAACAGTTCAAGTAAACATAACCCACGAAAATGGATTTTCTGAACTCTCTTTTTTTTCTTTTTCACTTGGAAACTAATAAACTTGGTATTAAAACTTTAGCAGAATACTAACAACCAAACTGAGAGCTATCACTTTTTGTTTGAATTCTTCTAAGACCTTATGCCCGAAATGCATGTCCAAGCGAGCAACTCACCCACGTTACTTGTACCCTTGCCTGAATATCCACGCATACTTGATGTTACTCAACATCAGTTATGTATGGTCATATTCAGACTCGAATAACAAATATGTGAGGACTTTTTGATCGTTGGATATACAAAATTCAAAAAGCAGTTTAACATTCACCAATGATCAGTGAACTAATCAAGACTTATGACAAAAACTAATCAAAACAGATTTTAACCGCTTACCAAAATCTTGTCTCACAATTCCCCAAACTTAAACTAAACTTACTGATAAATTTAAACAAAGAAAAATCTTTCAAACCCAAAGAAAACTTTTCACCAATTCACTTTAACAGGAGAAACTCAAACTAGAAAATAACAACTACCACATGAATCATAACATAAAAAAATGGAACTCGGATGATTTTAAAAAAACTTCAAACTTTTATATCATAAAAGAGTAAATTACAAAAATCCGAGACCAAGGAAAAACAAAGGGTACCACAAGTCGGTCCTCAATTTATAGCCTCCTCGGATTGTTCTAGGATGAAGATAAATGAAAACCTTAATCTAGTGAGTTTCCAAGATTACCCCTTTGAAGATTCGGATCAAATTCAGCATATACTTTTTTTTGAATTTGTTCAACACCTTCATGTGATTGCTGAGATGTGATGGATTGATCTTGTACGTTGGATTGGGTGTGGGTAATAAGCAATCTTTCTAAATCGTTGATCTTCTGCCATCTCTTTGTCTTCTTGCCAATGGGTGGGATTTTGGGGACCAGGGAGTGAGTGTGATGGGAATCTGAAAGTGGGGTTTGGGTTTAAACATGGTTAATTACTTATCTGGAATAGATCATATCTTAATCCATGTGAATTAATATGGGGAGGAAATTAGGGTTTATGGGAAGAGTTTGGGTGTTTTGATCTGTTTAAGTTAGGATTAGGAGTGTTAAAAGGGGAAAACACGTTTAATAATAAACGTGGGTTGTAAACATGGGTCAACCGGGTTTGGGTAAGGGATATGGTTAAATGGGTATTAAAGTTGGGTTAGGGTGACGTGTCAGCTGATAAGTGGGTGTGTGAGTTTGTTTGTCTCCCAAGAATGCCCCCCAATGTTTCTTGTCTTTGTCACTTTGTAATAACAGTCCAATATCTTTAATTCCTTTGTAAACACTTTGGCTGAGTTGTCATAAATGGCACAAATACTTTTCAAAGTTTATCACAAGGACTTTAAATGCAATTTCTTCAATATTCAAGGGCTTAACTTGTCATGTCTTCATACTTCAAGGTTTTGACTTGTTTGTTGACTTCTTGGAGGACCAATATTGACAATTTAGTTTTGTTGAGGGACTAAATTTGCCAATTCTTCAAAGTTAAGGGTCCTTTTTGTAATTTTGACAAACTTTAGGGACCAAACTTGTAATTATGAAGATACAAGGGTATAAAGTGTCAATTCTTCTATATTAGAGGACCCTTCTTCATAATTCTTCAAATCTGCAAGGGTTTTCTTTGGAAAATTCTTCATTAGGGCTTGGTTCATTGTGCGGCTTCGTTTCCCGTGTTCGTTTTTGCATGATTCTTGTGATCTTTTGTCATTTTCTCAATATCCGTACCTAAAATACACAAGCAACAAACACAAGCTTATATTTGGCATTTTTCATGATTTTTAATACATTTTAAGCCCGTTTTGGACGATGAGACTATGTATAAAAGCAGTCTCATCAGGTAGCTTAAAGCAATCGCAAACACCCCTGACCGAATAGGATTTTGCTATAGATGATGATATGATGCGTGGCACAAGGCCACCGAACCTAAAATATGTAGTTGCTAAGCACGGTAGCCTGAGATTATGAAGAATAAAAATTGACGACCTCCAAAATCCTGCAATTTTTGTCACTTGGCAGCGTATAATGGGAGATCACCATCTTTTTTATTTCATCTGATTTTCTCAGTTTAGACACATATGCAAACTCCTGTCATATTTTTCAGATGTAACAATTTTTCAAAAGTGTATTGAATATGTTTACTTGCAGGTCTAAACAGATAAAAAATAGTTCAAACCTAAATAAACTCAGGATAGTCTGCGTTTTGTTAAGTTTTATTTTTTGAAATGGGTCGTTTTTTAAACTGCTAGAAGTCTATTCTAGAATGTTTATGGACACTTTGTTGGTAGAATATTTGTGCTCTTTTGAGAACGAATGCAAAGGCGACTCTTTTACGATACTTTTTAGCCTAATATTTTTGTGATCACTAATGTCATCTAATAAGCTTGCAACTGCTTTATCAGCATGTCTCTTTCATTAAACAAACATATAAGTGTTAAAGGAGGATGAATCTTCAATTTTGAGTATGATTCATTTGACCACGTGTTGTATAATTCCATTATTTGCATGATTTAAGGGAATGTGTTATTAACCCAAATCCATTTCTTTAATTAGTTCCTAACTTTAGTTATTAGTATATATATTACTTATAAATAGCTTATTATTGATTTTCCAAATTGTTAATTGTTACATTTTCGTTGACTATTTGGTAAAATTATCTTCGTGGTTCCTTTGTAGAAGAACTCGAAAGGAAGCAAAGATTACAACACCTATAACGATCTTGAAGCTATCTAATATCTAAGTTAATGACAAAAAACCGCTTATGAACATTATGCATTAATTTTTGCTTCATAATGATGTTTGGCGCACTACATAATTTTATCTTCAATGTCTGAAATGCTCCATCTTCATCACTTCCTCAAACGAAAGGTTTATTCTTCTGGGTAAGCTTAGTCAAGGGTTTAGCTATTAAAGAAAATTCTTTAATGAATCGCCTATAATAGCCAGCCAATCCTAAGAACTGTCGCACTTCCGTTGGCGTTGTCGGTGCAGACCAATTCTTAATAGCTTCAACCTTTGCAGGATCAACATGAATTCCATCCTTGTTAATCACATGACCAAGAAATTGCAAAGAATCTAACCAAAAATCACATTTCAAAAACTTACCATACAACCTTTCATCCTTTAACAAATTCAAAATAATCCTTAAATGTTCTCTATGTTCATCTTCATTCTTGGAATAGATTAGAATATCCTCAATAAACACAATCACAAATTTATCCAAGTAGGGCTTGCACACTCGATTCATTAAATCCATGAAAACCGCAGGTGCGTTAGTTAACCCAAATGACATTACTTGAAATTCATAGTGTCCATAACGAGTTCTAAATGCAGTTATAGGAATATCTTCTTCACGTACGCGAAGTTGGTGATATCCAGATCGCAAATATATCTTAGAATACACACTAGATCCTTGTAGTTAATCAAACAAATCATCAATCCTAGGTAAAGGATATAAATCTTTAATTGTCAACTTATTCAGTTCCCTATAATCAATGCACATACGGAAAGATCCATCCTTCTTCTTAATGAACAAGACTAGAGCTCCCCAAGGCGACGAGCTCGGTCGAATAAAACCTTTATCAGACAACTCCTTAAGTTGCTCAGATAACTCCTTTAATTCAGAAGGGTCTTATCGGTAAGGCGCACGTGCCACCGGTTCAGCACCAGGAATTAAATCGATTCGAAACTCTACTTGCCTTATCGGTGGAAGTCCGGGTAAATCTTTAGGAAATACCTCATGAAATTCACAGATAATAGGTACATCTTCTAATCGTTTATCCTTAGACTCATTCCCGGTCACTTGAGCTAAGAATAACTCGCAACCGTTCCTGATGTACTTTTGGACTTTAATACATGAAACGATTTTCAAACGGGATTCACCTCGATTACCATCAATTACAAACGTCCTATTCCTAAGAGGAATCTTAACCTTCTTCTCTTCACATAAAATAGTAGCATTATTCAATGACAACCAATCCATACCAATAATAATATCAAAACTACCTAATTCTATCAACATCAAATTAATCGGAAAGGAATAGTTCAAGAGATTTAGAGAGCATCCTTCTAATAGCTTATTAGTTTTCACTAATTTACCATCAGCCAATTCCACCTCGTAACTGGTATTTATCTCAACAGGTTCAATGTCAATAAGGGCACTAAATTTATTGGATACAAAGCTCCTATCAGCACCCGAATCAAATAAAGCAACAACATAATGATTGTTGAGTAAAAACGTACCAGTAACGACATTCGGATCCTCTTTCTTCACCTCGACTGTTCCAAGTTGATAAACACCACCTTGGGGGTTTATTCCAGGTACAATCGCTTTCAACTTGGGGCAATCTGATTTCCTATGACCTTCTTCATTACAGTTGAAGCAAATGGTTCCCTTTTTACACCTTTCAACCTTGTGTCCAAGCTTTCCGCAATTTCGACACTTCCAGCAGTCGCCAGCATGCCTCTTGTTGCCACACTTAGGACATCTATCATCGTTGCGTGGTGTGTTGTTGGTAAGAGCATTTGCATTCCCCTTTCTCTGGTTCTGACGGCGATTGAAATTCTTCCTATTATCACCTCTATCTACACGATCACCATCACCCTTTCTTTTCTCACCAACACAGGCTTCATCTTCCCTATCCTGAATTATATGTCAAATGAGTTGGTAAGCCATTCGAACAGCATCATCAATGGTCAGTGGTTTCGATGATGTCACGTCCCCCCGGATATTTTTGGTCAACCCTTTAATATATTGCTCAATTCGGATTTCTTCGGGTTCCATCAATCGAGGACACAACAAGGCCAACTCATGGAATCGGTTTGTGTAACTATCAACCTCCACACCTTTAATTCTCAAATGAATCAATTCTTGTTCTAACCTAATGATCACACTACGGGGACAGAACTCTAAAGTCATCCACTTCTTAATTTCAGCCCAAGGAGTAGCATTAGCATCATCAATACCCATGAAAGAAATTCTCCTTTTCCACCAAGTCAACGCACGACCTTTAAGAGTAGCCATAGCAAAAGTCACCTTATCTTCCTCCTTACACTAACTAATCCGAAACACCGACTCAATCTTCTCAATCCACTGGCTTAATCCTACAGCACCTTCAGTTCCATTAAAAGGTATAGGTTCACACTTCATGAACGTCACATAAGTACAGCCACCAACTTCAGGTGCATTAGTTCCAAGTCCTCCTATATTTCCTCCAGCATTAGCATTCACATTCACATTAGTACCACCAATTCCACTACCGCCAGCTCCACTACCGCCAGCTCCACTATCGCCAGCTTCATTTCTAGCATTTGCCATAAATTCAGTCATAGATTCGGTAACTTGCTCCGTAATAATCCTACGTACATCATCCTCAGTCACAGCTTTCTTGGGCGGCATAGTTCTATAATTTCACAATTTCAAAGTATTAAGCATTCACCCAACAAGGGATTCATATAATATGGATTGAATTCATAATCAAGATACAAATAAAGCACAATATGGAATTCAAGACAAGATACATATTTCATTGGATTTGAAACAAAAGCATTGTCTTAATTACATCCCATATCAAAGTTCTAGCACTATACATACTCAAGATTCGTGCCAGGTCTACTAACTAACAAGTCGGTTCAGTCAAAGTTACAAAGGTACAAAAGATACAAAGGTCACTACTAAACACAGACTGGTCTACTGAGAACCGCCAGATGGTCCATCATCCATCGTCTTCTGTATCTTTGTCGGACGATCACTAGACACATCTTCAGCTGGGCGCTTACGGATCACTCCTCTTTCAACCATGTCAGCATAAAATCTACTATTCCAACTCACAGATATATTCAACTCCTTCTCAGCTTTCTCACGCATCGCACGAGCTACATTCAACTGAATCTCCATATAATTCACCTTTTTCTTCATAGCAGCAAACTCACCACTTTCTAACACAGATAACCTCCTAAAAGCCTCATTCAAACCACGCTCTACATCAGTCAAATCCAAACTAAGCAATTCCCGCTCTTTCTCACCAACCTTAGTCTTCGACTCCAAATAAGCAACATGAGTCTGAACAACACCTAATCCAATCTCTGTCATACTACTCTGAGCACGGGAAGCATCTAAATCACGTCTCAAGGCCCATGGTGCAAGACCATCAATATGAGTAGCCTCTCGAACACTAGACGACTCTCCTATCACACGTCTACGAGTAGCAATACCATCAGTACCGTCAGGTGCATTATCATCCTCATCCTCCTTTGATTCAGAATCAGATTCAGACGATTCAGACATTTCATCTCTAGGTAGCTCAACCTCAGAATCAGACAAATAAACTGGTGGGGGTAAGGGCTCGCCCTCCGGAACATCATAAGGGTAAATAAGATCGGCTTCCTCATCATCATCAAACTCATCGTCTATACCTATATCCTCCTCGACATCCTCGTCGTCAATCTCATCATCTAAATTATCTATCCCAATCTCATCATCATTCTCAATATCAACATTATCAATCTCATTCTCTACCATATCAACCTGAGGGGCAATCTGATCCCCTAGTCCTATCTCGGACTCGGGATCCTCAAATGGTTCCTCCTCATCATCATCCATATCATAATCTACTAAGTCTAAATAAGGATCATCATCTACATTAGGTTCGGGAATAGCATGGTTCTCTACAGGAATATTAGGGTCAACCATGACAATCTGCATTTATATATATATCTCGTATTAGGATAACATACTTATTAAACAATTACATACTGTAACCACGATATATACATATATATAAATTAAATTATATATATCAAAATATATATCTTCTCAATAGGTCTTGTTGGTAACGTCGAAGATCTTTGGCACCTTTATAGTCAAAAGATTTTTCAAGTATTTTCTCAAATGTTCATAGTTAAAAGATTTTGAAAAGTTTTGTTCAAGACCTTGGTTTTTATAATCTTTTGTTCTCTATAACGAGAGCTCTGGTACCAAACTGTAACACTCTCAAATTTCGTATCGGTACAGCGGAAGGGTCTTTTAGAGTGTTACGGGATAGCACAATAACTCCAATCATAGACAACACATATAAATGGTTGTACAAAGTTTAACATACATTCATTCGATAAAAAGTTTTAAAGTGTACAATATGTCCCAAATTATACAGGTCATTAAGTTTACAAAACATAGATCGAATGAACAATTTTATTATTATCTGGGCCATCAGAGTCGATCTCCATCCGGATTACCTTCAAGCACCTGAGATAAAAACATGCAAAAATTATATCAGCGAATGTGAATTCATAGAGTTTAATAAAACCGTTATATAAAACAATCATTGAAATCAGAACACAAGTATAATATCAGAAGTAAGTCCTCGTATTGCTAGTCAGACTATATATAAATCAAGCATACATCTTAAACCGTCCATGAGACCATAGCCTCAATATTACCATTATAGGTAATATTATTGTCGTTATTAGCATCGATATTAAATCGTATTGGATTACATTATGGATTATTATTAGCCGCATGACATTTTTACCTTACTATCACAACAACGGGCCGCGAACCCGACAAACAATTTTCCCATCTAAGTTAGCGTGTCATCACAAAAATCACGCTATGTAAATCTTCTCATACATAAATTCGCTTACCAATCAATGTGGTACGACGGGGATCAACCGTCAAGGTGCGAACCGGGGTGATTATCCCCAAATAGTACTATTATATGCATAAGCGTCTACCAAATCCCGGTAGTTCACAATTCATGCTAATGGGACTTTTAGTGACATAACCTAACTACTAATAATCCTTTTTAACTCTTTTATTGGGTCATCGCATCATTCGGGTCCATATCATTAAGCATACCATCAGGACTACTTGTGTTCTATTTTATCAAAAACTAGCATGTTATCTCCCTCGCGGGTTTTCAAATCATTTTATAAAACATTTAAAAGAGTGCGAGGCTATGAACTCACGTTGATAATGAAAGGCAGATTATCGGCTACGGGCGTGCTTCGGTCACGGAAACCTATATAAATAATAATCGGTCTTAGACTTTGTCCAATGACTTTATCAAAATAAAAAATATACATATGATGATTTTGTACATATGATGATGATCAAGTGGGTTTATATATTCTTATTTACTCATTTTCGTGTTTATGTATTGGTAACTTTTTACTAGTTTATTAGTTTTACCTATTTACATGTTTTAGGTCCAATAAGCCTATTATAAGTTCATTAACTTGTATTAATCTATTTTATACTTGTATTAACAGTATTTACACTTTACATGTTGTGCCCAAATGGGTTAAGCCCAATAATTAATATTTATAAGTGTTTAACTTAATTAGTTAAATTATTAGTCCAATAATGCTAACTTAGCTCGTTAACGTCCGTATGTCATATAGTTCGGGTATTATCGGTTTTTACCTGTATTAGGTACTTATATATCAGTATATGACTTTTAAAAAGTTTACATTAGACGGGTTTTATCGTCAAAGTTTTAATTGGCGAAAAACATTAATTTTACGGTAATAGCCGAAAAAGTCGTAAAAATCATGTATATAGTTTTTATAACTTATAAATCTTATTCAACTACCATTTTTATAAAGTGTTCATTTATTTAACCTTATACATATTTATATAAATGAATTTTATAAGTTAGTGGGTTTTAATTCACATTTTATACTATATTATTTTGAGTGCTTATATAATAGTATTAAACATTAATTTCTCAAAATTTGATTTTTAGTTTCATCTTCACCATTTTTATCATATCTTGAGTTCTATAAGGAGATAGAAGCTCATTTTTGTATGGCATAAAATTCATATTAAGTGCTACAAATAAGTTAGTTATAGCTACTGCTCATTCTATGTTTAAGTATCCTTAACAGTCCCTACAAAACAGACTATTCAGATTGGCACACTAATCTTGTTTTGATCATATCTCACTCATTTTGATGATTCCATTGCATGGCCAACTCTCACATGTGTATGACATCTAACACTTACTGTAAATGGATTCCACCATGCAATTTGATCAGTTTATAACTTGGTTACTTACTGTTTTTATACAGCCAACATTTTAAGCAAGATTTTAACATTGTTACTTATGGTTTTTCATCTTTTTAATCATATTTATCAACACTTGATCCCCACACAACATTTCTATCATCATATATTCATCATATACATATACAATAAGAATGAAAATACATTTGATCTTTACAAAAATAACAAGAGAAATGGAAAGGATGATCTTCTTTACCAACCAAGATTATATTTTATTTTTGGATGACAATAACTTGATGAACACCAAATATATCTCCAAGATCATCAACCACCAAGATTGTTTGTTGAGAAATTAGCCATAAGACACAAGCAAATCACCTTATTTGTAGTTAATATGGCCACCAATCAATCAAGGCTTCAAGGTTTCTCCATAATATGAATAGATAACATAAGATTTGTGGCTAGATTTGATCAAATGGGGTGTTTGATGGTGAATGTGGGACGGCAATGGGGAGTGGGAGAGAGTATGTGTGAGTTGTTTTGCATGTGAAATGGAAGAAAATGGTAAGGGTTAGTGGTTTTTGTGGTTTAGTGGAGATTAATAAAGCTTTCATGTTAAGTTAAGCTTACATGTGTAAGCTTGTAGCTACAAGGGTGCCACATCAAGTGATGTGGTGTCCCTCTTGGCCGTCCCTTTTGTTAGTGAGGTGGGATAAACTTGTTTTGTCCCATCCCGCTAATTTACGGGTATTCCTCGGTTCTAGTTTCCTCGATTTGCGTGCCCTCGGGTCGTTTTACGAAAAACATTTTTATAAATTATGAATCAACGGCACAAAACGAATCTAATAAATTTTTTCTCATAAAAAACGGAGTTCAAAAACGTAAATACGTAATCCTAAGGTTTCCGGTTTAGTCGTAAATGACGCTAAATTATGCACGTAAGCCAAAATTTAAATCCGTAAATTTTAAGTTCATCAACCAACACAAAAATAAGTTTCAAAATAATATACGAGAAAATAATTTACTACCTGAAAATGTTAGATTGCCACAGCTTTTCCTCCTAAAAGGGATCAACGTCCTCGTGATCCATTTCATTTTGATGTCCGTTTCTTATTGAAATCAAAGAGGTGCGGATATTTCTTTCACATTTCATCCTCTCGCTCCCAAGTAAATTGCGGTCCATGCTTTGAATTCCATCAGATCTTGACAATAGGTATCTGACTTTGTTTCAGTTGCTTTACCTCACGATCCATAACCTCTACGGGTTCTTCGATAAAATGCAACTTCCCATCTATTCGAACCTCCAACGAAATTTTCTCATCACTCACTGCTAGACATTTCTTCAGATTAGATACATGGAATGTGTTGTGAACACCATGAAGTTCTGGGGGGAACTCTAGTTTATAAGCCACCGGACCTACTCTAGATAAAATCTTAAAGGGTCCAATATAGCGGAGATTCAATTTTCCTCGCTTTCCAAATCTTATAACACCTTTCCATAGAGATACTTTCAACATTACTCGGTCACCCACTTTAAACTCCATCGGCTTCCGCTGCACATCCACGTAACTTTTCTGTCTACTACGGGCAGTCAACAACCTATTCTTAATCTGAACTATCATCTTTGTAGTCTCCCGGATCAATTCCGGTCCCGTGAGCAGGGTATCCCCAACTTCACTCAAACATACAGGAGATCTACACTTCCTACCATACAAAGCTTCAAACGGTGTAGTCTTAATACTAGAATGGTAACTATTGTTATACGAAAACTCTGCTAACGGCAAATGTTTATCCCAATTCTTACCAAAATCTATCACACAAGCTCTCAACATATCTTCTAGTGTTTGTATCGTTCTTTCACTCTGCCCATCAGTCTGGGGGTGATAAGCAGTGCTCATGTCGAGATTCGTTCTCAAAGATCTTTGGAGAGATTTCCAAAAATTCGATGCGAATCTAGGATCTCGATCTGAAATGATCGATACAGGCACTTCATGCTTGCATACAACATTATCAAGATACATACGAGTCAACTTCTCCAGTGAGAACTGCTCTTTAACCGGAATGAAGTGTGCTGATTTGGTCAGTCTGTCGACAATAACCCAAATCGAGTTGTTTCCAGATGATGTTCTAGGAAGCTTGGTGATAAAGTCCATCGTAATTCGCTCCCACTTCCATTCAGGAATCTTTGGCTGTTGAAGTAGTCATGATGGCTTTTGATGTTCAGCTTTGACTCTAGCACAAGTCAAGAATTGAAGAACATACATAGCAATATCAGCTTTCATATTCGGCCACCAGTACAACTTCTTCAAATCATGGTACATCTTATCAGATCTCGGATGAATGGAATACTTAGATTTATGGGATTCTAACATAATCAAATCTCTTAAGCCTCCAAACTTAGGTATCCACATACGACCTCTTAAGCATTTCACTCCATCAGCTCTAACCTCTAAAGGATCTCCTTCTCCTCGGCACCCTTCATTAACAAAATTTTCTTTCTTACAAGCTTCTATTTGCGCATTTCTAATTTGCTCAGGCAAATTATTGTGCACGGTCAAGACTAAAGAACGTGCCCTGATAGGCTCTCTATCTTTTCTGCTTAATGCATCGGCAACAACATTGGCTTTTCCTGGATGATATTTTATATCACAATCATAATCACTTAACAGATCTATCCATCTTTGTTGCCTCATGTTCAATTCCTTCTGATCGAGAATATACTGTAGGCTTTTGTGATCGGTGAATACCGTACACTTGGTGCCATACAGATAATGTCTCCACAACCTAAGAGCAAAGACTACAGCTCCTAACTTAAGATCATGAGTAGTATAATTCTCCTCATTCTTCCTTAATTGCCTAGAAGCATAAGCTATCACTTTTTCTCGCTGCATCAAAACAGCTCCATAGCCTCTAAGAGATGCATCACAATACACTACAAAATCTTCACTCCCGTCGGGTAATGATAAAATTGGCGCACTACATAATTTTTGCTTCAATGTCTGAAATGCTCCATCTTCATCACTTCCTCAAACGAAAGGTTTATTCTTCTAGGTAAGCTTAGTCAAGGGTTTAGCTATTAAAGAAAATTCTTTAATGAATCGCCTATAATAGCCAGCCAATCCTAAGAACTGTCGCACTTCCGTTGGCGTTGTTAGTGCAGACCAATTCTTAATGGCTTCAACCTTTGCAGGATCAACATGAATTCCATCCTTGTTAATCACATGACCAAGAAATTGCACAGAATCTAACCAAAAATCACATTTCGAAAACTTAGCATACAACCTTTCATCCTTTAACAAATTCAAAATAATCCTTAAATGTTCTCTATGTTCATATTCATTCTTGGAATATATTAGAATATCGTCAATAAACACAATCACAAATTTATCCAAGTAGGGCTTGCACACTCGATTCATTAAATCCATGAAAACCACAGGTGTGTTAGTTAACCCAAATGGCATTACTTGAAATTCATAGTGTCCATAACGAGTTCTAAATGCAGTTATATGAATATCTTCTTCACGGGCGCAAAGTTGGTGATATCCAGACCGCAAATTTATCTTTAGAATACACACTAGATCCTTGTAGTTGATCAAACAAATCATCAATTCTAGGTAAAGGATATCGATTTTTAATTGTCAACTTATTCAGTTCCCTATAATCAATGCACATACGGAAAGATCCATCCTTCTTCTTAACGAACAAGACTGGAGCTCCCCAAGGCAACGAGCTCGGTCGAATAAAACCTTTATCAGACAACTCCTTAAGTTGCTCAGATAACTCCTTTAATTCAGAAGGGGCTAATCGGTAAGGCGCACGTGCCACCGGTGCAGCACCAGGAATTAAATCGATTCGAAACTCTACTTGCCTTATCGGTGGAAGTCCGGGTAAATATTTAGGAAATACCTCAGGAAATTCACAGATAATAGGTACATCTTCTAATCGTTTCTCCTCAGACTCATTCCCGGTCACTTGAGCTAAGAATAACTCGCAACCGTTCCTGATGTACTTTTGGACTTTAATACATGAAACGATTTTCAAACGGAATTCACCTCGATTACCATCAATTACCAACGTCCTATTCCTAAGAGGAATCTTAACCTTATTCTCTCCACATAAAATAGTAGCATTATTCAACGACAACCAATCCATACCAATAATAATATCAAAACTACCTAATTCTATCAACATTAAATTAATCGGAAAGGAATAGTTCAAGAGATTTAGAGAGCATCCTTCTAATAGCTTATTAGTTTTCACTAATTTACCATCAGCCAATTCTACCTCGTAACTGGTATTTATCTCAACAGGTTCAATGTCAATAAGGGCACTAAATTTAGTGGATACAAAGCTCCTATCAGCACCCGAATCACATAAAGCAACAGCATAATGATTGTTGAGTAAAAACGTACCAGTAACGACATTTGGATCCTCTTTCTTCACCTCGACTGTTCCAAGTTGATAAACACCACCCTGGGGGTTTCTTCCAGGTACAATCGCTTTCAACTTGGGACAATCCGATTTCCTATGACCTTCTTCATTACAGTTGAAGCAAATGGTTCCCTTTTTACACCTTTCAACCTTGTGTCCAAGCTTTCCGTAATTTCGACACTTCCAGCAGTCGCCATCATGCCTCTTGTTGCCACACTTAGGACCTCTATCATCATTGCGCGGTGTGTTGTTGGTAAGAGCATTTGCATTCCCCTTTCTCTGGTTCTGACGGCGATTGAAATTCTTCCTATTATCACCTCTATCTACACGATCACCATCACCCTTTCTTTTCTCACCAACACGGGCTTCATCTTCCCTATCCTGAATTATCTGTCCAATGAGTTGGTAAGCCATTCGAATAGCATCATCAATGGTCAGTGGTTTCGATGATTTCACGTCCCCCGGATATTCTTGGTCAACTCTTTAATATATTGCTCAATTCGGATTTCTTCGGGTTCCACCAATCGAGGACACAGCAAGGCCAACTCATGGAATCGGTTTGTGTAACTATCAATGTCCACACCTTTCATTCTCAAATGAATCAATTCTTGTTCTAACCTAATGATCACACTACGGGGACAGAACTCTAAAGTCATCCACTTCTTAATTTCAGCCCAAGGAGTAGCATTAGCAGCATCAATGCCCATGAAAGCAATTCTCCCGTTCCACCAAGTCAACGCACGACCTTTAAGAGTAGCCATAGCAAAAGTCACCTTATCTTCCTCCTTACACTTACTAATCTAAAACACCGACTCAATCTTCTCAATCCACTGGCTTAATCCTACAACACCTTCAATTCCATTAAAAGGTAGAAGTTCACACTTCATGAACGTCACATAAGTACAGCCACCAACTTCAGGTGCATTAGTTCCAAGTCCTCCTATATTTCCTCTAGCATTAGCATTCACATTATTAGAATTCACATTCACATTAGTACCACCAATTCTACTACCGCCAGCTCCACTACGGCCAGCTCCACTACCGCCAGCTCCACTACCACCAGCTTCATTTCTAGCATTTGCCTTAGATTCAGTCATAGATGCGGTAACTTGCTCCGTAATCCTATGTACATCATCCTCAGTCACAACTTTCTTGGGCGGCATAGTTCTATAACTTCACAATTTCAAAGTATTAAGAATTCACCCAACAAGGGATTTATATAATATGGATTGAATTCATAATCAAGATACAAATAAGGCACAATATGGATTTCAAGACAAGATACATATTTTATTGGATTTGAAACAAAAGCATTGTCTTAATTACATCCCATATCAAAGTTCTAGCACTATACATACTCAAAATTCGTGCCAGGTCTACTAACTAACAAGTCGGTTCAGTCAAAGTTACAAAGGTACAAAAGATACAAAGGTCACTACTAAACACAGACTGGTCTACTGAGAACCGCCAGATGGTCCATCATCCATCGTCTTCTGTATCTTTGTCGGACGATCACTAGTCACATCTTCAGCTGGGCGCTTACGGATCACTCCTCTTTCAACCATGTCAGCATAAAATCTACTATTCCAACTCACATATATATTCAACTCCTTCTCAGCTTTCTCACGTATCGCACGAGCTACATTCAACTGAATCTCCATAGAATTCACCTTTTTCTTCATAGCAGCAAACTCACCACTTTCTAACACAGATATCCTCCTAAAAGCCTCATTCAAACCACGCTCTACATCAGTCAAATCCAAACTAAGAAATTCCCGCTCTTTCTCACCAACCTTAGTCTTCGACTCCAAATAAGCAACATGAGTCTGAACAACACCTAATCCAATCTCTGTCATACTACTCTGAGCACGGGAAGCATCTAAATCACGTCTCAAGGCCCATGGTGCAAGACCATCAATATGAGTAGCCTCTCGAACACTAGAAGACTCTCCTATCACACGTCTACGAGTAGCAATACCATCAGTACCGTCAGGTGCATTATCATCCTCATCCTCCTCTGATTCAGAATCAGATTCAGACGATTCAGACATTTCATCTCTAGGTAGCTCAACCTCAGAATCAAACAAATAAACTGGTGGGGGTAAGGGCTCGCCCTCCGGAACATCATAAGGGTAAATAAGCTCGGCTTCCTCATCATCATCAACCTCATCGTCTATACCTATATCCTCTTCGACATCCTCGTCGTCAATCTCATCATCTAAATTATCTATCCCAATCTCATCATCATTCTCAATATCAACATTATCAATCTCATTCTCTACCATATCAACCTGAGGGGCAATCTTATCTCCTAGTCCTATCTTGGGCTCGGGATCCTCAAATGGTTCCTCCTCATCATCATCCATATCATAATCTACTAAGTCTAAATAAGGATCATCATCTACATTAGGTTCGGGAATAGCATGGTTCTCTACAGGAATATTAGGGTCAGCCATGACAATCTGCATTTATATATATATCTCGTTTTAGGATAACATACTTATTAAACAATTACATACTGAAACCACGATATATACATATATATAAATTAAATTATATATATCAAAATATATATCTTCTCAATAGGGCTTGTTGGTAACGTCAGAGATCTTTGGCACCGTTATAGTCAAAAGATTTTTCAAATATTTTCTCAAATGTTCATAGTTAAAGGATTTTGAAAAGTTTTGTTCAAAACCTTGGTTTTCAAAATCTTTTGTTCTCTATAACGAGAGCTCTGGTACCAAACTGTAACACTCTCAAATTTCGTATCGGTACAGCAGAAGGGTCTTTTAGAGTGTTACGGGATAGCACAATAACTCCAATCATAGACAACACATAAAAATGGTTGTACAAAGTTTAACATACATTCATTCGATAAAAAGTTTTAAAGTGTACATATGACACCCTAGAACCGAGGTCATTAACATTACCCTAAATTACGCTAATTTTTGAAATTTTTAATAAATTTTAATTTCTATATATATAAGTATATTGGTTAAAGCCGATGTTTGAGGTTATAATTTTTACGATTGACGATTTAAGAAGGACGATGACGATTACGATCCCGATGGATGCCCAAATTTCTATAATTATTGACGATTTATCGATAATGTAATTTTTCGAGAATTTTACTTACGGTTCGTGTTAAGTTGAGTCGGGTGAGTTTTATAACCTTCCGAGTACATTTAAAGTATCCCAAAAGTATTTTAGAGTGTTCGGGATGATTTCCGACTCCCGTAAAATTTTCAAAATTGACTAGTGAGTCGATCCCGCAAAGTTTTAGTGACGTTTTTGCTTAAGGCCAAAAGAAATCAAAAATATACACTTTAGTCCCTCCCATCTTACAAAATGAGACAAACACAACACACACAAACATTTAACAAAAAATAAATCAAACACACTCTCCCTCTCTCCCTCTAGCCGACGGCTACACCCCAAAAACCACCACCATCCACCATTTTTTTGAGTTTTAACAAAAACTAACCTTAGACCACCTTCTAAAATCCATTGGTGAGTGTTAACCCATGGTTAAATTAAACATGTATTAACAAAAAATTTTCCAAAAATTTTCAAGATCAATCAAATTCGTTTTTGAGGTTAATTGTATTGATGCATGTTAAATTCATGTATAGTGTGAGTATAATCACTAATAAAACCCACCAAAATTAATTTGGTTGTGGTGATTTGGTCACCCAAACCCCACGGCACAAGGGGGTGTTTGGGGAGCCATGGTGGTTGATGATTTTGAGCTTTGATATTGTGTTTAGCCTTGTGTTTATTGATGTATCAAATGGGTATAAGTGTTTGCATGCTTGTTTTTAGATTTTTAGATGATGAGGTTGATGATCAATAGGGGTTAGGACTGAAAATTTGTGTTTGGTTATGATTGGGAATGCTTAGGATGAAGCCTAGTAATGATTAATAGGTTTGGAATCGAGCTTAAGTATGATTTTGGTATGGTTAAATTTAGGCAGAAAGTTTAGGACCTTTTTATAAAAATGATTTTTCCTACAGGTCTAGATAACTAAATGTAGTCATAGAGGGTCTTCTTAGCTTTAATTTGGTATAAGGTAGAGCCCGTGACTCAAAACGAGCTAAAAGTTATGAGGTTTTAAAGATCGAGTACCGGGAGACGAGAACTTTCATAATCCGAATTTATGTATAGTTTTAGTCAAATCCCGAGGACCACAAGTATGGATTGGTAAAAGGTCAAGGGTCAAATTTTGGTCACAAACCTGTGTAATTGAGTCTATAAGTGGACTTAGGAGTCAAAGAAGTCAAAGGTGCATTTCAAATAGGTCAAAGAAGTCCAAGTTGGTCGAAGTACAATTTCAGCCCGGAAAATGTAGTTTTGGAAAAGCGTCGAGTAACGGGTCGTAGAAGTAAAAACTTTTATTGGGATTAAAAATGTGTTATCTACAGGTCTTATAGTATTTTTGAGAAGTTTGTCAAATTTTATAAGAAGGGTTAAATATAGTAAAACAGCCCGTACTTTCGGTAAGTACCGGCGGAAATGAATAAAAATGGATAACGTAAATAATAAGAACGAATGGTGTAAAATGAGTAATGCTTGTTGTTTTGTTTTGGCGTGAGTTATAATTGTCCTAAGTGACTAGTATCTATGTATTTTATACAGTACCGTAAGGTATTTAAAATGAGATTACTCATTACGCGTTATTTGTTGATAGGTGTTGATTTACCCGGGCATCCGTATCGTCGTCAGTGATCATCTCTCGAACTACCGACTACTTAATATATAAGGTGTGAATTTATAGCCTCGCTTATATTTATTTCAAACTGTTTTACCCGCGAGGGAAATGCATGCTAGTTTTTAAAAGGAACGTATGTCATGAATGATTGTTAGACCCGAATGTTGCCTTAGAAATTGTGTTGAGTACCTAGTTGCAAAAGACCCTAATTTCATGAACTATTAACTATTGTCCTGCCCTCGAGTAGGGGGAAATAGCCGCTTATACAATTTGTAGTACTACGGGGCTAACGACCCAATGCTAGCCGAGAAGCTGTACGTTGAGTAAGTTCTGCGGTAGATTATCTTGTATGAGAGATAAGGTATAATTGCAACTGATGCCTTTAGAAGGGGCACTGGTTTCATCTGAATCACGCCGGTAATTATTATGCGGGTGATTGAGTTAACGGATTAGTGTCATGAGCTTAAACACAATTGTCAGTATCCTGAATATAGATTGTTTGATCGACAAGTCTATGGATGATCACGAATGGTTTTTATTTTATATACGTTCAAAATGAATTGTAAAACCTATGAATTCCACTCAACGTTTTCGTTGACCAAATTTTGGCATGTGTTTCAGGTAACCGCTAAAGTGTAGCATGGAGCGTGCATGGGATGGATGTTGTGTGTATGGCTTGGAGTCTGCTTGTTTTTCCTCCCTTTTCTACTTAAACATTTTAAATTTTAATGTAATGTTGTTGTGAAACTAAAATTCTTGGGTTGAGATTCATGGGGACCGAAAACGCTAAACTCTGTTGTACCAAGTGGGGTTGGAAAAACCGTGGACATGTATCATCTAACAATTTTTAATTCAAGTTTTAAGTTGACGTCTTTTTAGAGTCGTTTGATATATCTTGTGTGCAATGAATACTGTGTAGCACCCAATGTTGTAGTTCCGCTGCGCATAGCATTTGTGGGGGTGTTACAGATTGGTAATCAGAGCCATGAGTTATAGAGAACTAGGTCGTTTTTGAAAATCCTAAACTATAACTTTTGGTGTCGTAAGAAATGGTCCAAGCACACACAACTATCCTGCATGGCTCCGGTAAGATTTATTTTTGTATTCATGGCATTTGACGTATACTTTTGAGTTGAAGTATATTTATGGGTAATTATTACGTAAGTATGGAAATTACTATATGTAGACGTTGAATTATACGTGGAATATCCGACATCGTAATTTTTGTATTAATCATGCATGAGCATCATATTATTACATTTTGGGCATATGTACCACCTTTGCATTGCATTTGCATGCATGTATTTATAAATATTGTATAATTACTTATGTACCCTCCGAAATTCGCTGTTATTGCAGGAATGGCCGAGGTACCGCCTAACGATAATGGAAACGATTACGTCGTAGGTCACGAAGGGGGACCGTTTCCTCCGAACCCGCCGGACAATGATAATGGATGGATCGCTCCAGAAGAGGAAATAAGGCCGGAAAACGACAATGATGAAAGTGAGGTGGACAATTTTAGCATCAGTAGTGACGAGAGTGAGGATTCTGAGGAAGAGCCCGAGGAACTAATGGATGATGGCATTCCCGAGAATGCTGTAGGCCAGACCGAACCTGATTTGTTTCAATCTCCGAATTCGCCAAAGGGTTATGAAGTACCTCCAACCGATCGATATGAGCAGCAACCCTTTAATCGCCCGATGGACAATTGTAAGGACTATTTGAGAACAGTGCCAGGATTTGTTCGAGTAAGTAATGGGAGCGGTGGAGAGTCCAGCAAATCATCCAAGTCGCAATCGATTCATGAGAATATTGCAAGGGTCTACTTTCCGAGACCAAGACACTACTGGGATCCCGCAGGTCGTTTGAGGAGGATGGAGAGGTTGATGTATGAGCGGTTTGTAGTTGAGACCAGGGTAATTAAGAGGTTTGATAAGAATGAAAGGGAACACCAAAGACTGTTGGAAAGGACTGCAAGAATTGAGTATGATGAAAATGTAAACAAAAGTGATATCAACAGTCTAAGATCGATGGTTGCAAATTTGAGCGCTAGTCTTGACCGTGTTAGGGAGGATCAAGTGAGGTTGTCAAGGATGCAGAGTTGGGAACATCGAGTAAGAGCATCATTGCCCCCAGATTGGAGATTCATGGACGATTTGGAGATGGAGGCTAATGACTACATGATCCAGCCACCTACTAGAGGTGCTTGTATTACTGTGGGAAGTCAGGTAGCGATTGAGTGTGGGTCTACATCAGGGACGAAAAAGGAGACTGAATGTGGGCCGAATGACAAAGGAAAGAGAAAAATGGATGATGTGAACGAGGACGATAGTGATGAGGAACCCGAGGAAGATGATGATGAACCGCCATCCAAGAGGCCGTGTGGATCACCACATGCCTAGTTACTTGTCTTGTATTTTTTCTTTGATCATTGTAATAGAACTGTTTTAGACTTTTGTATGATGGCATTATGACGAGAAACTTGAGGACTTAAGTTTTGTGGTGAACGATTGTAGTGGCAATACTTGTCACGATTTTGGTTAATTATCAATACAATCCATGTTACCTTTCATGATCTGTGATATGTCTTAAATTTGATCTTTTGTGATGTGAATTGATGAATATTAGTAACTCTATAGTGATGTGTCGTTGTATTTATATTATGTCTTGAAAGAGAAATCCATCTTAATCTGGATGTGTATACTTACATTGTTTTTCTGTTTTCCCTGTCTTGCAGAAAGAGATATTCGATAACACCATGCCTCCAAAGTTAACCGCCGATCGTGTAAACACAATGATTCAGGAAGCTATAGCAAATGCGCTGGAAGCAGACCGAGCCGGGAGAAATCAGGACTAGGGTAGAAACGCGGGGAGACAGCAAGCCCCGAGAGTGTGTACCTATTCTAGTTTTATGAAATGCGGTCCCACGCAATTTCGTGGAACTGGTGGAGCTCTAGAACTTAGAAGATGGTTGGAAAAGGTTGAAAGTACTTTCGAAATCAGCGGTTGTGCAGAAGCGGACAAGGTGAAGTTTGCGGCTGCTACGTTTCTTGATGATGCGTTAAGTTGGTGGAATACCCAAGTAGCCACTGTTGGATTGGCTGTAGCAAATGCAAGGACGTGGACTGCGACGAAAGCTCTGTTGACTAAGAAGTTTTGCCCGGAAGAGGAATTGGGTCAATTGGAAGACGAGTTGAGGCACTTGACCTTGAAGAACAATGATATCGCTGCTTACACCAGGAGGTTTAATGAATTAAGCCTTTTGTGTCCAGACATTTTTGCCAATGATGCCAAGAAGATGAAGCAGTACATAAAAGGTTTATCCAGCAATATCAAAGGTGAGACGACTTCGTCAAAACCTGGGTCGTTTGATGAAGCGGTCCAGATGGCTCACGCATTGATGGACGTCAAGCTCCAGGACAAGCAGAACTCCATTGCTGAAGGCAACAAGAGGAAATGGGAAGCAGCACAAAGCAATCAATCCCAGGGCCAGAACCGAGGTGGAAATCGAAACAACCATGGTCAGAACCGCAATCAGCAGTTTAACCAACGAAGGAATGAAGGGATGAGGGCAGTGACGAACCCCAGAGGAGTAAAAGTGAATCCCCACTGTGGTAGGTGCAATTTGTACCATGTCGGAAATTGCCCGCCTGCATGCGGCAAATGTGGAAAAGCAGGTCACAGGACTTCTGGTTGCCGAACGGGAGGAGTAGCCACTGGGGCGAATGCTATCAGAATGATGGGATGTTTTGGATGTGGAGAGAGAGGCCATGTGCAAGTGAATTGCCCGAAGGCAGGAAACAAGCGGGGAGGTAACAATGCTGCTGCTGTGTATCAAGTAGGGACGGCTGATAAACCACAGGGTCCTAACGTGGTTACCGGTACGTTTTTCCTAGACGCTTGTTATGCTAGTATTTTGTTTGATTCTGGCTCCGACAAGAGTTTTGTAGATGTTAAATTTAGTCGTCATATCGATAGAAAACCGGTGTTGTTAGCGACTAGTTATAACGTTGAGTTAGCCGATGGAAAAATTGTTAGTACGAATTCTATACTGAAAGGGTGTACCTTGAAGTTAGGAAATTACGCTTTTAAAATCGACTTGATGCCTATAGAGCTAGGATCGTTTGACGTGATTGTGGGAATGGATTGGCTAATGGCGCACAGTGCTATGATCGTCTGTGGCGAGAGATTAGTTCAGATTCCGTTGAGGAATAAAGTCTTGACGGTGAAGGGAGATGAATGCACTTCTCGTTTGAAAGTGATTTCCTGTTTGAGAATGATGAAGTATGTAGAGAGCGGATGCGATGTGTTTTTGGCACAAGTTTCGAGTGATGGTGATTTAGAGGCAAGGATTGAAGAGGTACCTGTTATCTGCGAATATCCGGAAGTTTTTCCAGACGAGTTGCCAGGTTTACCACCCACCCGTGAGGTCGAGTTTCGAATTGATTTGGTGTCAGGAGCTGCGCCGGTTGCGCGTGCACCTTATCGCTTAGCACCATCCGAGTTAAAGGAGTTATCGGATCAACTGAAGGAATTGATGGACAAGGGATTTATTAGGCCGAGCTCATCACCTTGTGGAGCGCCAGTGTTGTTTGTGAAGAAGAAAGATGGTTCGTTTCGGATGTGTATTGACTATAGGGAACTCAATAAGCTGACGGTTAAGAATCGGTACCCATTGCCGAGGATTGACGATTTGTTTGATCAATTGCAAGGTTCCAGTGTATACTCAAAGATCGACTTAAGATCAGGGTATCATCAACTGCGTGTAAGAGAGGAGGACATTCCTGTAACTGCCTTTCGTACGCGGTATGGACACTTTGAATTTCGAGTGATGCCGTTTGGGTTGACAAACGCGCCTGCTGTATTCATGGACCTCATGAATCGCGTGTGCAAGCCGTATCTAGATAAGTTTGTTATTGTTTTCATCGATGATATACTTATTTACTCTAAGAGTAGGGAGGAGCACGAGAAGCACCTGAGGAAGATTTTGGAGTTGTTAAAGAAGGAGAAGCTGTATGCGAAATTCTCGAAGTGTGAGTTTTGGTTAGAATCCGTGCAGTTCTTAGGTCACGTGATTGATAGCAAGGGAGTTCGTGTGGATCCTGCCAAGGTCGAAGCGATCAGGGAATGGTTGGCACCGACAACGCCGAGTGAAGTTCGACAATTCCTTGGTTTAGCTGGGTATTATCGAAGGTTCATCGAAGGATTTTCGTTGATTGCAAAACCATTGACAAGGCTTACCGAAAAGAATAGGGTGTATGAATGGGGAAATGAGGAAGAACTCGCTTTCAAAACGCTCAAGGACAAGTTATGTTCCGCACCGATATTGTCATTGCCTGAAGGAACCGAAGACTTTGTAGTGTATTGTGATGTATCTCGTAAGGGTTATGGAGCGGTATTGATGCAACGTGAAAAGGTGATAGCTTACGCGTCGAGGCAACTAAGAAAGAATGAGGAGAACTACACGACGCACGATTTGGAATTAGGAGCTGTAGTTTTTGCGTTGAAGTTGTGGAGACACTATTTGTATGGGACGAAGTGTGTTGTATTCACTGACCACAAGAGTTTGCAGCACATTTTAGATCAAAAGGAGTTGAATATGCGACAGAGACGATGGGTTGAACTACTAAGTGATTACGACTACGAAATTCGCTACCACCCTGGCAAGGCGAATGTTGTAGCGGATGCACTGAGTAGGAAGGAACGGGAGAAACCTTTGAGGGTTAGAGCTCTGGTGATGACTGAGAGCGTTGACTTAACCGAAACTATACTGAAGGCTCAAGAGAGGGGACTAATGAAAGGGAATGTTGAAGCTGAGAATTTGGGACGAATGTTGAAACCTCTTTTCGTGATTAGGTCAGACGGACTGAGATATTTTGAAAATCGGATTTGGTTACCATTGTGTTCATCTGAGGAAGGAAAGCCTGGAGTTCGAGAATTGGTTATGAACGAGTCGCATAAGTCGAAGTATTCGATACATCCTGGATCGGATAAAATATATCACGACCTGAAGAAAGTTTATTGGTGGCCGAATATGAAGGCGGATATTGCTCGTTACGTTAGTAAGTGTTTGACTTGCGCGAAGGTTCAAGCAGAACATAAGAAACCATCTGGATTGTTGGTACAACCAGAGATCCCGGAATGGAAATGGGAGAAAATCGCTATGGATTTCGTGACGGGTTTACCTAGAACTCCTAGTGGATGTGATATGATATGGGTAATAGTGGATAGATTAACGAAATCTGCTCATTTCTTACCTATGAAGAAGACGGACAGCATGGAAAAGCTAGCCAGTGTGTACGTGAAAGAGATCGTCTGCAGACATGGAGTGCCGTTATCGATCATTTCGGATCGCGATAGTAGATTTACTTCGGAATTTTGGAAATCGCTTCAACGTGCGATGGGCACTGAATTGAGTTTAAGTACGGCTTATCACCCGGAAACTGACGGCCAGAGTGAACGAACTATTCAGACGATGGAGGACATGCTCCGAGCATGCGTGATTGATTTTGGAGGAAGTTGGGAACGCCACTTGCCTCTAGTGGAGTTTTCGTATAATAATAGTTATCATGCGAGTATCAAGGCAGCACCGTTTGAAGCATTGTATGGAAGGAAGTGTAGATCGCCTGTGTGTTGGAGTGAAGTAGGAGAAAGTCAATTGACTGGACCCGAAATGGTTTTAGAAACGACAGAGAAGATTGTGCAAATCAAGAACCGACTACTTGCTGCGAGAAGCCGACAGAAGAGTTATGCCGATAACAGAAGGAAACCGTTGGAGTTATGCCGATAACAAATAAGTTAGCTATAGCTACTGCTCATTACATGTTTATGTATCCTTAACAGTCCCTACAAAACAGACTATTCAGATTGGCACACTAATCTTGTTTTGATCATATCTCACTTATTTTGATGATTCCATTGCATGGCCAACTCTCACATGTGTATGACATCTAACACTTACTGTAAATGGATTCCACCATGCAATTTCATCAGTTTATAACTTGGTTTCCTACTGTTTTTATACAACCAACATTTTAAGCAAGATTTTAACATTGTTACTTATGGTTTTTCATCTTTTTAATCATATTTATCAACACTTGGTCCCCACACAACATTTCTATCATCATATATTCATCATATACATATACAATAAGAAATAAAATACATTTGATCTTTACAAAAATAAAAAGAGAAATGGAAAGGATGATCTTCTTTACCAACCAAGATTATATCTTGTTTTTGGATGACAATAACTTGATGAACACCAAATATATCTCCAAGATCATCAACCACCAAGATTGTTTGTTGAGAAATTAGCCCTAGGACACAAGAAAATCACCTTATTTGTTGTTAATATGGCCACCAATCAATCAAGGCTTCAAGGTTTCTCCATAATATGAATAGATAACATATGATTTGTGGCCAGATTTGATCAAATGGGGTGTTTGATGGTGAATGTGGGAGGACAATGGGGAGTGGGAGAGAGTATGTGTGAGTTGTTTTGCATGTGAAATGGAATCAAATGGTAAGGGTTAGTGGTTTTGGTGGCTTAGTGGAGATGAATAAAGCTTTCATGTTAAGCTAAGCTTACATGTGTAAGCTTGTAGCTACAAGGGTGCCACATCAAGTGATGTGGTGTCCCTCTTGGACGTCCCTTTTGTTAGTGGGGTGGGATAAACTTGTTTTGTCCAATCCCGCTAATTTACGGGTATTCCTCGATTCTAGTTTCCTCGATTTGCGTGCCCTCCGGTCGTTTTACGAAAAACGTTTTTATAAATTATGA
Source organism: Glebionis coronaria (assembly GCA_025667525.1). Classification (NCBI taxonomy): domain Eukaryota; kingdom Viridiplantae; phylum Streptophyta; class Magnoliopsida; order Asterales; family Asteraceae; genus Glebionis; species Glebionis coronaria. The sequence goes on along the minus strand of JANFOE010002412.1, from coordinate 64,924 downwards.
ACCAACGACACAAAACGAATCTAATAAAAATTGTCTAATCAAAAACGGAGTTCAAAAACGTAAATACGTAATCCTAAGGTTTCCGGTTTAGTCGTAAAGGACACTAAATTATGCACGTAAGCCCAAATTTAAATCCATAAAGTGTGAGTTCGTCAACCAACACAAAAATAAGTTTCAAAATAATATACGAGAATATAATTTACTACCTGAAAATGTTAGATTGTCACATGAGATGTTTTCCCAATCTGAGGTACTACGCTTATATCTTTAGTTTTCTTTTTTTTGTTTTAGCATAGGGTACATCAGCATCAGTAACCATGTTGGTTTTTTTATTATAGGAGTTTTTCAAGCAAATGGTGGTCGACAAGTACATAGCTAGGTTAGTGATTTGTTTAGCAGAACCATCAAACTCCTGTTACTCTCATGCAGCAGCAGGTATGTAAACATCCATAAAGTAAATTGTAATATTAGATTATTACAAATCATCACAGCTCAACCTACCTTCATTGCCCATCAAGTGTTGTTACAATGCCAAACTTCTTCATGCCAATGGTTTCACAAGGTCAGCAAGGACCACGTCCTATAAGGCGTGCTGCTGTACTTGGGCAGCAGAACCAACAAACGCATGTTCCTCTTATGCAGCAGCAGGTATGTAAACATCCATAAAGTAAATTCTAATATTAGATTATTAGAAATCATCACCTAATATTAGAAATCATACCGCTTTATTAGGTGCTGGTGTGTAAATTTTGTTGTTGAAATGGTTATAGGGAGATGTCTTTCCGACCCAGAATCGACATTCACTCTCCTGTTCACAACATGTTACCCCGTTAGGAATAAAACTTATGAACATAGTAATAAAATATTATAATGTTGCTTTCTAGATTAGATAACAAGGGCTAATAAAAGGTAGTGTTTGTATGCAATTCTCTTGCCTAACCTGTAAGAATTGGATAAAAATATTTGCAGGCTGAATGTGACGAATTAGCGCAGAAAGCATTTGTCCATGGAAATTATTATCAAGGGGACTATTTCAATCCAGCCACATAAACATCATACTCATACGAGGTAAGGTTTTCTCTATCTCTCATTTGATTCTTTTGAATGCTTATTCGGTTACGAGAATGATGTAAGAAGTCGGAGTACCATTGTCCCTACAAAAAATCTTATAAAGGAGGTAAGTCACTGGTGCGTTCGTCAATAATTCTCACGGTGGTCGACTTTATTCTGTCAAACATTTATAAATATTCACAAGTCCGTAACCTTCAATTTTTAATATCAACTTCCTAAATTATTTTTATTTGCATAAAATTCATAATGTAAGATCATATCTTCGCTATGTTATTTTATACTTTCTGATAGGGAGGTATATACTGACACATTATTTATTTCCATGTGATTAACGTGATCTGACAATGGTGCTGAGATAGCAACCCAGATTTTTATAAATAATACAAGAAAGAAATGCAATCTACGTACAGTAGAATATTGTCGGACAACAAGTGTTTTGATATAAATTGATACTAAAGAGAAGAAGCGGTCACCATGTGCCTTGTGGGACCAACTCAAGTAGAGTTCGTTTTAGAAAGTGTGTTGGATGCTTATGTTTGTTTATTATTGCCGCATGTTGAATGGAAATATAATGAAGTCTCCGGCTATAGTTCTCATGGTTCGCGAGATTACAGTTTTGAGTCCAGAGAAGTCCCTGAGTGCAGATTGCAACAATACACTTGAGATCATTAATCCCGAGACATGAAGAAGTTCCAAAAAGACTTCTTGATGGTAAATTTATTAAGAACTTTTTTTCCTTGTCAATAATATAACATGATATGTCCCATTTCAAGGCTTGCTTCTGCAAATGGAAGAGCTGTTGGTGCAGTTGTAAGGCGAGCTACTTCTATCAGACGACCCACATTAGGCGCATCATGTAATTGCATAGGCTCCCTTCATGGGACCAACACGGAGTCAAGACGCTATGATAAACTCGCTTACACTACAAAACGCAAACCAAGCAAGGGTTTCTTTGTTGAAGATGGTTCATGAAAGCTCGATGGTGTTGCACTACTGGCTAAAATGGTAAGTTCTTACATTTGGTTATGTTTTATCTTATCACTTTTCAAATTATATAGTTTTTCAAATATGACATTCAGTTAGGCACAAAATTATGTGGTTGGTGTCAAAAGCATTTATTAAAGAATTAGAATCATATAAATCGAGTTGTAGTAGAATAAATAAAGCGATGATCGCTCCACAACTTCAAACTGTAGTTGATCAATCTGGAGCAAAATTTAGGAGCTAAAATTATACTCAGATGAAACTACTTGCCTATTTTTGCCAAGACATGGTTAACTCACACATGAACATCTATGAATAAATAAGTCAAATCCATTTTCCACATCCAAAAGGTTTTTGGTGTTTTGTGAAATGTTAATTTCATCCAGGGGTGTTTGTTTCAGCTTATATATGGAAATATGAGCTTAATTTGTTCGGCCTATATTTCATAAGCCTCACTTTTCTGGTTTATTTTGATCCTTATGGGCTGTAGTGTGTTCTTTAAACATAAAGTATATTATTTCCTTCTTATCCGGCCTTTGCATTGATTATGTTTCTGTGTTTTTCTACCAAAGTATTGTTGAAGATATTATGTCGATTCAGAGCGGTTTCTGGAAGCATTCATACTGGTGATTTACTAAATATGAGCTTGAACTAAGTCAGGTTGGGCCTGTGGTTCCCTATTGATCGTTCGACTCAATGGTTAAGAACCATTATATCTAGGTTGATCATCGTTCATATGATAACATAGCGGAAAAGAACAATGATCATGAACAAGGTGTTTAGGCACAAAAGACACGAATTAAAACAAATGGGTTGCTCATTATATTAATAATAAACAACCACTAGACGTGTATACATTGAATCCCACGTCTAGTGCGACACACACTTTAGGTTTACATTGTGAATGAATTGAATGAATAAAACCTATGACCCTTGGTTCCTTTTATAGTGTAAGGATTAGGGTTTACAAGAGATAAGAATGAATAAACAAGTAAATCTTCTATTTAAATAAACTTATGCAGAATATCTTTTGCATGTTTATCTAAATAGAAGCTTCCATAAGCTTCTTTTGTCTACGTTTTGTCAATGCTTGGATTACATGTAACAATGCTTACATTGTACATGACAACTCTTGAGCTATCAACGCCTAATTAACTCTTGTCAACGCCTGATTAACTCTTGACAACGCTTGGACAATTTCTTCACGTTTTCTTCATTTTTGAGTTTCTGCCACATCAACTTTTTGACCCAACAATCTTCCCCTAGTTGATGTCGGCAAAACTCTTTGTATATCTCTTGTAAGTTGTACATGATCTTCAAATTGCTTCCCCTCAAGTGTAGCACGTATTTCTTCCCCTTTTTGTCACATCAACAAGGAAGTAAACAATGTAGGAAATCTTGAAAATTCTCCAAAAGTAGCTCTATGTAATGATCCTGAAGAAAAATAAATAAAGTAGTCTTTGATGTAGAAGTAAAATAACCCAAACTTATGTTCCATGTCTTGTTTATCCATGTGATGAAGAACTTATACCAGATTGAGAAATATAAGTAGACCTCGATCCCTTGTCAATATTCTCATCCTTTGTGAGACACTGAGCACGATAATGTAACTCCTTCAAGTGTTATGACAAGTCTTCGTCACCAACCATGTAAAGCACGAACAAGTTACCTTTAAAGTCAGTGGCTGGAAGTCCACGACTTTAAGATATGATAGAACACAAACTCGCGAAAATCTTCTTCAATCATCAAACTTACCATAAGAATTCTTCCCCCACGTCTTCATGACAAGTCAATATCTTCATATGTAAAAGCTGTTAGCGAATAACTCTTTCACAAGGCTATCCCGATTACATAATCCAATAAAATTCTTCATGAATGGTTGCTAACTTACTTAAAAATCATTAATCCCTTTCAAAATATCCGAGCCATTAATATCATCATGATATTCTAAATTAGAACGGAGATTCCATGTACCTTTGTGTGTATAATTCTCCTTTTTGCGTGCTCAAAACGTACAATTTTCTCAAACAGCAGCTATCCATGTGTCGTCCAACATCCTTCTCTGTCCAATATTTTTACCAAATGTATTGTCCGATATCGGACAATACCTATCAGTGCTTGGAATATCATATATCGGACAACACTGTCAACTGTCAGCGTTGACTTATTCCTTTGTCAGCGTCAGACATACACTCATCAGCGTCTACGCTTAAACTTGTCAGCGTCTAATCTTTTAGAGCAATAAACCACATCCAAATTTAAACCGATTTAAACCGTGAATGGGTTTTATCATGTGCTTGCAAGTCCACCATATCTAATCTTGTACCATGTGAACATCAATTTAAATAGCCAATCAGAAATCTCTCATCGTGTGAACACAAAGCTGTTATAATTTGGATCCTGTGAATCGCAAGCCTATAATAACCATGTGAACACAAATTGATTACTCCACCAATAGAAAATGGTGTACCGTGTGAACATAGATTTTGAATAGCCAATCAAAAACATTCTTGAAGCCATGGGAATCAATCGTGTGAATGCATTCTTCTTCAACCAATGAGAAGGCCTCAACCGTATGAACACTTCAATACCAACGCTACACACTTGTGAAAACTTACACGTGAATAACAAGTTTTCTTGTTTATACGCTGCGTATATTCCTTCTGTTAGCCAATCATGTTCTTAGAACCATGTGAACATACATCTTTTTCTCACAGCGAACAACCATAAACGAGCAAACCAGATGACCATTAAAACTGCTGCTATGTTTTTAACTTAAGACGAATCTAGGGTTTTGAAAGTTAAACATCGAAACCCTAACTTAGGGTTTGTAAATTAACCATAGATCCTGTATTTTCACACGTTTTAACAGCCACGTACTCCCAATCTTTTTGCTTTTTATGTTGATCTAGGGTTTATAGAAACCCTAGTTCATGATTTTATGTGAAAGCAAAAATTGAATACCTCATTAAACAGTGAACTTCGATGCTGAATATCTTGACAATGAAAGATCCAATCGAAGATCGCTTCAGTGAGATTCAAGACACAAGTGCCAAGAATCTACAGTTCAAAAATCACGAAGATCCAACGGTTAACGAAGGAGAGATCGTGTTTTGAACATGGCTGTCCACAGAAAAACTGCATTCACCTACTGCTGACTTTGACGCTTAATAACTTTTGCTTGGGGATAAAACTCGACAATCCCTCCGGTGGATGTTTAGATCTATGTATGTAGAACACACATATAAAATTTCGTGACGATCCAACGGTTCAATCAAAAGTTATGACCTTCTGAATACTGCTGCGCACACAAAAACGTCCAGAAAAACCCTAGACGGATTTTTCTTCTTCACCATACACGAACACCTCGTCGGACCTAGATATCAAGAGCCTTAGGCTCTGATACCAATTGTGGTTCCCTATTGATCGTTCGACTCAATGGTTAAGAACCATTATATCTAGGTTGATCATCGTTCATATGATAACATAGCGGAAAAGAACAATGATCATGAACAAGGTGTTTAGGCACAAAAGACACGAATTAAAACAAATGGGTTGCTCATTATATTAATAATAAACAACCACTAGACGTGTATACATTGAATCCCACGTCTAGTGCGACACACACTTTAGGTTTACATTGTGAATGAATTGAATGAATAAAACCTATGACCCTTGGTTCCTTTTATAGTGTAAGGATTAGGGTTTACAAGAGATAAGAATGAATAAACAAGTAAATCTTCTATTTAAATAAACTTATGCAGAATATCTTTTGCATGTTTATCTAAATAGAAGCTTCCATAAGCTTCTTTTGTCTACGTTTTGTCAATGCTTGGATTACATGTAACAATGCTTACATTGTACATGACAACTCTTGAGCTATCAACGCCTAATTAACTCTTGTCAACGCCTGATTAACTCTTGACAACGCTTGGACAATTTCTTCACGTTTTCTTCATTTTTGAGTTTCTGCCACATCAACTTTTTGACCCAACAGGGCCGACCTGCAAGCTGGATATGACTTCAAAAGTAACTTAATCTATTTTGTGTAACATGAGTATTTTTTCTTTCGAATACACTTTGGATGATTTTGATACCTATTTGAATCATTTTCTGTTTTGCCCGAATGTGTATACGTTTGTTTTTTGTGACAGGATAAGTTCCACTCTCGCTCTATGAAGAAATCTAATTCAGTACGCTAAGGTAAATTTAGTATGAAAAAGTCCGCTTTGATAACATGTATGTGTTTTCACTAAGGGACCAAGGATAACTAATGCGACTGCGTGATGGGTCTTTTGAGGAAAGTTAATCCGCTCAGCTATCTTTTTGCAACTACTGCCGAGCACGGCTCCACGTTTATTGAGATCTATGGGCTGTCAATTATTGTACTAAAGGAGGATCGCACTTTTTCTTTGTGTTATCCTGACTTGCATCAAATTTCTTATGTCGACCAATTTAGCTTTGAAGAGAGGCAAGTGATCCATAGGGTTGCTAAGAAATGCACCCAAAAAATCAAGAGCATTAAACTTTGGACCAAAAAACGAGTCGCCTTAAGGTGTAGACAAGCGGTTAGTACTCACAGTCTCTTTTACTTGAATCTTGCCCCTGTCTATGCTGTAAATTCAACATATCTCCCCTTTTGGCTATCTAATAAGTGGTAAGGGTGTGTTTGGTTTGTGAGTTGTGGAGTATGTGTTTATAATAACCGTATACATAAAAATGCAAACCTAAATCTCTATAATGATGGTTTCCCCTTTATTTGCAGATCTTGAAATGTGAGTATGCTATGCATGGTGAAATCATCTCCTTGGCTCAGGTAATACAATGATCATCAATTAATTTATTGATAGAAAATTTATATTCAAGAGTGTATAGACTGCTTTTAAGTGTGTTAGATGAACAATTTATGATGTTTCTATGTTACTTTGTTGTAGAAATTTCATCAATATTTGAAAGCAAACCCCGACAGTCATCCTTCTGAGGTTCGTCTCATATTCCTCGTTGTTAATATTATGTTAATATTATCTTTGAACACCGAATGTTAGTGAAGCAACTCAATAACTCAAAAAACTTGTGATACTAATTTTCTTATTTGAGCATGAAAATTATATTTTAACCTACCTTTAACATGCTAAAATGTGACAGGGGCTGGTGGACACGCGAAGACACCAGAAGATGTATCTATTAACCTGACCGGATGTTGGTAGTTGCATGTTTATGTACATGTAGTCACAGTGGGTGAAATTGTTATTGTTGATCATAACTTTTGGATGCAACGATGTGTACCTACAATGGCTTACAAGTGATGCTGATGTATGTGGTGCAACCTCGCCTATTTTGAAGTACTTGCCATGTCATTGGTCTAACGGTCAAGCTCATTCAACTTTCACGTTGGGTAAGAGGTCAACCCAATAGGTTTTTTCTCTGATTTTGCGTAAGCTAAACAGAAGTTTTTAATATTTGTAATCTCAAAATATATGTTCCTTTATTTTAACATGTATAACTGATTTCATAAACCTACAGTTTGAGTTAGCAAACCAAATGGGCCAATTTGTTTTTACAAAAAAATGCAGGCTCAAAATCGCCCTTGGCCTGCAAGATAGGGGAGGTAGTTTTTTTTTTAATATATGCCAACACTTTTTACTAATTTAAAGTATGACAGCAAAGAAGCTTTAATGGGGAAACAATTAACACATAAATCGAAGATGACCAAAGTAATAGTTGGAAATTCTTTAAAATATCACAGATTGCTCATAGAGACACCGTATGTGGAAAGGGTATAATGTGAACATACAACAACCAGGAACATTTCATTGCTTGAATTATCATATGCAGGCTCAGTAACACAAGATAACTACCTTGTGTTCTCTCTATACTAAGTGGACGAGATATTAGCGATGACTGGTTCGAGGCCAATATCCCCGAAGCAGACGAAGGCCTAGAATTTTGGCCCCATTTACTAGCAGAAGGCTCATGTCTGTCTCTTCCAGCAGTAGATGGTCGACTAAGACCTCCACCTCATGACCGACGACCACTGGGATGATGTGGTGATGCATTGATGAGACTGCTTTTATACATAGTCTCATCGTCCAAATAGGGCTTAAAATGCATTAAATATCATCAAAATACCCATATATATGCGTGTGTTTGTTGCTTGTGTATTTTAGGTACGGATATTGAGAAAATGACAAAAGATCACAAGAATCATACAAAAACGAACACGAGAAACGAAGCCGCACAATGAACCAAGCCCTAATGAAGACTTTCCCAAGATTTACCCTTGAAGATTTGAAGAATTATGAAGAAGGGTCCTCCAATATGGAAGAACCGACACTTTATACCCTTGTATCCTAATAATTACAAGTTTGGTCCCTAAAGTTTGTCAAAATTACAAAAAGGACCCCCACTTTGAAGAATTGGCAAGTTTAGCCCCTCAACAAAGCTAAATTGTCAACCATTATCCTCCACAAAGTCAAATATATCATGAAGTCCTTCAAAGTACAAGAAATTACAAGTTAAAATCCAAAAATTACAAAAAGGACCCTTGACTTTCAACATTTGGCAAGAATGGTCCCTCATCAAACAAGACTTGGCAATTTCAGTCCTCCAAAATGCTCAACATACAAGTCAAGACCATTATCCATCATCAAAATGCCAAATCAGTCCTTCAAGAATTCAAAAATGGCAAGAAATACCCCTGAAATCATTTTACAAAAGTTTTTGGGGCAAAAGTGTGAAAAATGAAAAGTTGATAAAGCTTAAAGGGGGCGTTGATAGGGTTTATAACTGAAAAGACAAAAGGGAAGGAAGTGAAGGACTAATATTGGCTAGACATGAATCTTACCTTAACCAACCCAAGGCTGCCACCTCACCCCACTCACCACCTCCACCAATCACAACACTCCCTTCCTCCATGTCACCATCCACTCACCAGTTTATTATTTTTAATATTTGGTGCCTTAAAAACTTTTTAAAAGTTAATTACTCCTTAATCTGGATCAAACACTTAACTATTCACCAAGAACACAATTTGGGGTTTTCTTAATTACTTGTAATTAAACCTTAAAATGGTGTAGATTAGTGATTAATGATCATGTTAACACAACCCAACCTTAATATTGGTCATCACATCATTCACGTGTCCACATGGGACCTCCCCTGCTACACGTTCGAGGAAGAAGACAAGAAGAGCAAGTCATCCAACGTCCCACAATTGTGCTTACTTTCTAAGCATCATACAAACCCTTTGATCACATTTTCTTGCCAGCTATCACCACAAACAGCCAAGAATTCCTCACAAGACTCCAAGATATTCAAATTTTCCAAGGGCATTTTGGGACTTCACAACTAGGGTTTATGTTATTTTTCAGCTTCCTTAGTCTCATTGTAGCCTATATAGGTCTTAACATTTACGTTTGCTTTTGGTTTTTCCTTGTTCAAGCACTTGTAAATCCCTTTTTCAGATTAATGAAATTTGAGTTAAGTGTGTTGAAGAAAGACCAAGTGCCATCTTATTTATCCTTGTTTATGTTTATTGTTTACTGAATTTGAATCAAAAACCTATTTTCAAAAGAGGAGTGTGCAAAAGTTTGCACATTTTCTTCATTTTCTTGATATTTTGCTAAGATCTTGGTCTATCTTGGAATTCATGGGCTATAGGGCTGATCATAGCATCCTGATATTGTGTTATCAAGGTGTGGTGAAGCTTATAACTTGGGGATAATCAAGTGTGGAGGACAAGAGTTGCATCAATCAAGGATTTTTCAAGTTTCTATTTTTATAATCTTGCTTCTAACTTTGTTGATTCTTAGCAGGAGTGTTATTGGAAGCTTGTACTTGTTCTTGCTAGTACATAAGCTCATAAATTCGTGGGTGTGGATGTACATCCATGAGGTTTGCATACTTAATCCTAAAATCTGCTTAAAATCTTGATTTTAGTGATATTTGTATGTGGCTTGTGTTCTTGTGAATTTTGTGGCTTAAAACTGCTTGAATCTGTTCATCTTAGTTGTTATTGTGTTAATTGGTGCTTGGGTGGTCTTGAATCTTGCTTTTGATTTGAAAAATTTGGTTTTGAAAAGTTAAAAGGGTGTTTGGGATTACCTGTTTTTGATTACATCTTAGAATTGTGTTGTTAGAAGGTATTGTTTGTGCTTGGTATCTGATATATGCCTTGTTGAGAGTGTTTTGCTGCAAGTTTTTGGGTTTGAAACTTCAAATCAAACAATCTGCTATAACTTTGTGAATTTAACTACTTTTGACCTAAGATTTTGGTGAAATCTAGTATTTGTGCATGCTTAGGGTTGAAAGTTGTTAAAACATCATTATTATAACTTATTTGATAGATATTGAGTGTTGAATCTGGCTTATTGGTCAAATACATTAGCAAAGTGTAAAACTGCATGTGTTAGTGTTCATCAGTAACATTCATAAGCTTGAATCTTGATTTAGGCTTTAAGCCATTGCATGAAAACTATTTAAACTTGTTCATCAGAGTTTATAATAGCTTGTGTATGTATTTGGTTGAATTTGGTTGGCTGATTATTGCTAAAACTGCTTATAAGTGCTCAACTGCTTATTTGTTCATGTATGTATCATATCTGGTGGTTTATTGATTAAACTGTATCAATTGGGTGATTGTGATTGTGATATTTTGATTGTTCTTGACTCCTTTTGATCCAAAGATCATTTGGGTGCCTTTGTGTAATCTGAATCTCCAAAAAAGTCACTAAAGACAAAAAAGTCTAATAGTCAAGCAGTGGGAAAAGTTCCCACTGCTCAACACCCAAAACTAGCCCCTGCTAGTGTAAACTTGTGCTCAGCTTATCAATAAGCTATTTTAGCTTATCCAGACTTGCAAAAACTTATTTTTTGTGATAGATCTTCATTATTTGACCCATTTGAGTAGACTGGAGCTTTTTGGACTTTGACTTTGACTTTTTGCTAGAAAACCAACTTATTTGACTTTTACATAAGTGCTTATTTGATTTTTCCAGCTTATTGAGTCAGCTTATTTGAAAACTCTTTGTTGATTTTGCTTAATTAAGTCATTTAAAAGCTTTAGAAACTTGAATCAACACTTGGGGTGGCCTAGAACTCAAAAACGACTATTTTGTCGTTTTCTATAGATTGCTTATTGCATTTTCAGGCTTATTCCTTGGGCTTATTTCAAATTTCTTTTTGCAGAAGTCTTATTTAGGACAAAAGAAGCTTGTGTGTTTAATTTCAGCTTATGGCATTGGCTTATAGCTTAATGGGCCAAAAAGCCCATTAAGAATAAGCTGTTTGGTATAAGCTAGCTTATTTCACACTTTCAGCTTTTGGGCCTTTGGAAAAAGTTGTTTAAAATCAAATTTTGAGTCAACTAGTGCTTTTTGGGCTTATTTTGAACACTTTTTATTATTGGGCCCAAATTTGGCCCAATAGTGGACTGTTTTGAGTTTAGCCCATTTTCTAGGCCCATTAAGGGTATTTAGGTAATTTCACTTTCATTTCTGAGTTATTTAGGTTAAATTAAGCTAGTTTGCAAGTTTTTAGAATTTTTTATGATTTTTGGATTTTTAATAATATTTTAATATTATTTTATTGTTAAAAATTAAAAGTCTGATTTTCTAAGTTTTTATATTTTTCCTAGATTGTAGACACTTAATTAGGAATTTTGCAACTTTCCAAATATTTTTAGAGTCTTTTAATTATTTTCTAGAATTAATTTAAGTATTAATTGATTTAGTAGTTTTTAATTGTTTAAAAATAGTTTTTAGTGATTTTAAAAATTTGAAAAATACTTTTTAGCTTAATTAGGGTATTTTCAGGTTTACAAACTTTAAGATCTTGTTTGGGACTTTTTAATAGTTAATTTTGATTTTTAGGGCTTTAATTAGCATTAAAAAGTCATTATCTAATTAATTAAAAGGTTTTGGCAAGTTTGGATTTTTTGTAAACTCTTAGAATATTATTGTGGATGCTTTGGTCATGATGCCTCGATTTGCCGCTAACTTTAAGAGTATGTTGAACAACAAGGAGAAATTGCACCAATTGTCTAGTTGTTCGTCGGTTTATCTTAATCGCATACCTCAAAAAGTCGGTGATCCCGGTAAATTTTTGATCCCTTGTGCAATCCAAGATATGGAGGAATGCTTCGCCTTGGCCGATCTTGGTGCTAGCATTAACTTGATGCCACTTGAAATCTTCAAGTCGCTCAATCTTTCTAATCTTACTCCTTCACTAATGTCTATCGAGTTGGCCGACCATTCCACGATTCCCGCATGTGGTTTGGCGGAAGACATTTTTGTGAAAGTTGGTAAGTTCTACTATCCCGTAGAATTTATCGTTGTTGATATCCCCACGGATCCTCAAGTTCCTCTCATTTTAGGTCGTTCGTTTTTAGATACGTCTATGGCTTTGATCGATGTTCATGCTAGAAAGATCACCTTACGTTTCAACGACGAGGAACTTGTTATAAACGCAACTCAAAACTCTCAAATTTCTCTTGTTTATTCCGTTTCAACCATAAACCTCGTTGATATGATCGACGTGGTTTGCGAGGAATTTTCACAAGAAGTTCTAGGTTTTGGTGATGAAGAAACTAGTGGCAATCCCACTATGTTAGATCCAATTCTTGATAATTCGACACCAACCTTCACTCCATTTGAAGGTGGTGGTTTTACGTTGGAAGAATTCAATGTTCCACGTACTTGTGACGAACACCTCGACAACGATGAGGACTTCTCGATTATCAAGGATTTTCTTAACGATTTCCCATTTCCTCCACCCGCGAAGGTTATGAGTATCGAGCCCAAATCTTCACTTAAGGAACCACCTATCCTCGAGTTGAAAGATTTACCTCCTCATTTCGAATATGTCTATTTGGAGGAGGACGACAAGTTGCCAGTTATTATTGCGAAGGAACTTTCGAATGATGAAAAAACCGCACTTGTCGATGTTCTAAAGGATCACAAAGGGGCAATTGCGTGGAAGTTATCCGACATTAAGGGAATCGATCCCAAGTTTTGTACCCACAAAATCTTAATGGAGGAGGATTACAAGCCCGTAATCCAAAGTCAAAGGAGGGTGAACCCCAAAATTCACGACGTCATCAAAAAGGAGGTCCTTAAACTCCTTAACGCGGGAATGATTTACCCTATTTCCGATAGCCCTTGGGTGAGTCCTATTCATTGTGCCCCTAAGAAGGGAGGGATGACCGTTGTGCCAAATGATGCCAACGAGTTGATTCCCACTAGACTCGTGATCGGATGGAGAGTGTGCATTGACTATCGTAAGTTGAATGAAGCCACTCGAAAAGACCATTTTCCCTTGCCCTTCATGGACCAAATGTTGGAGCGTCTTGCGGGAAACGATTTCTATTGCTTTTTAGATGGTTTTTCCGGTTACTTTCAAATTCCCATCGATCCTCGTGATCAATAAAAAACTACGTTTACGTGTCCATATGGAACGTTTGCCTATCGTAGAATGCCATTCGGACTTTGCAATGCACCGGGAACCTTTCAAAGGTTCATGATGGCTATTTTTCATGATATGATCGAGAAGACGATGGAAGTCTTCATGGATGACTTTTCCGTGTTTGGTAATTCATTCACTTCGTTTTTGTCGAACCTTAAGAGAATGTTGAAACGTTGTAAGGAAACCAACCTTGTGCTCAATTGGGAAAAGTGTCATTTTAGGGTAAAGAGTGGAATCGTCTTAGGGCACAAGGTCTCGAAAGCGGGGATTGAGGTAGATCAAGCTAAGGTAGACGTCATCGCCAAATTACCTCATCCCAAAACCGTTAAGGAAGTTAGGAGTTTCCTAGGCCACGCGAGCTTTTATCGTCGATTCATCAAGGATTTTTCAAAGATTTCTCGACCCATTACACATCTTCTTGAAAAAGAGGCACGTTTTGTCTTTGACGAAGATTGTGTACGAGCCTTTGAAATCCTTAAGAGGAAACTTACCGAAGCTCCCATTCTTGTTGCTCCCAATTGGAACCTCCCCTTTGAGCTCATGTGTGATGCTAGTGATTACGCTATTGGGGCCGTTTTGGGGCAACGTCATGATAAGCACTTCTTGCCTATTCACTATGATAGCAAGATGATGACCGAGGCTCAACTAAAATACACTACAACGGAGAAGGAGTTCCTTGCCGTGGTGTATGCATTTGAGAAGTTCCGACCTTATCTCGTCTTAGCTAAATGCATAGTGTATACGGACCATTCGGCTATCAAGTATCTCATGGCAAAGCAAGATGCTAAGCCTAGATTACTTTGTTGGATTCTCCTCCTTCAAGAATTTGATCACACCATCGTTGAAAAAAAAGGAGCCGAGAATCTAGCGGCCGATCATCTTTCTCGTTTGGAAGATCCTCACCAAAGTGTTTACGAGCCCAAAGAAATCATCGAAACATTTCCGCTCGAGACACATGGTGTAGTGAATTCTAAGCTTGATTCTTCCACCCCATGGTTTGCGGATTTTGCAAATTACCATGCGGGTAACTTCATCATTAAGGGTATGACGACTCAAGAAAAACGAAAAATTTTTCGTGACGTCAAGTTCTACTTTTGGAACGACCCTTACTTGTTTCGAACTTGTGCGGATCAAATCATCCGACGTTGTGTATTTGGCATCAAAGCTTCTAATATCCTTAGAGCTTGCCATGAGGGACCCACGGGTGGTCACCATGGTGCTAATCTCACGGCTAAGAAGGTGTTTGATGCCGGCTTCTTTTGGCCTACTATTTACCGAGATGCACAAGATCTTGTGAAGTCATGTGATTCATGCCAACGACAAGGAAAAGCCTCACAAAAAGATGAAATGCCACAAAACATCATCCAAGTGTGTGAGATCTTTGACGTTTGGGGTATAGACTTTATGGGGCCGTTCCCATCATCTCGTGGTAATAAGTACATTCTCGTTGCAGTTGACTACCTATCTAAGTGGGTGGAAGCTAAGGCTTTGCCCACCAATGTTGCTCGTGTGGTAGTCAAGTTTTTGAAAAGCTTTTTTTCTCGGTTTGGAACCCCTCGTGCGATCGTAAGCGATCGTGGAACCCATTTTTGTAATGACCAATTCGAAAGGGTCCTAAGGAAATATGGGGTTACACATCGGCTTTCTACGGCTTATCACCCACAAACGAGTGGGCAAGTCGATGTTTCAAACCGAGCTTTGAAGATGATCTTGGAGAGATCCGTTGGGGAAAACCGACAATTATGGTCGGATAAGTTGGACGATGCTTTATGGGCCTTTAGGACCGCTCATAAGACGCCCATTGGGTGCACTCCCTATAAGCTTGTGTATGGAAAGAATTGTCATTTGCCTATCGAGTTAGAACACAAGGCTTATTGGGCCCTAAAGCATTGTAATGATGATATGGAGACCGCGGGAAAACACCAGAAAATGCAATTGAATGAATTAGATGAATTGAGGGACATTGCTTATGAAAATTCACTGATTTACAAAGAAAAAACTAAAAAGTTGCATGATTCTAAAATTTAAAACCGGGTTTTTAACATTGGGGATCAAGTTTTGCTTTTTAATTCTCGCTTGAAAATCTTTTCCGGTAAGTTGAAATCCCGTTGGTCCGGTCCATTCACCGTGACTCAAGTGTTTCCGTATGGGACCATCGAGCTAGCTCAAGATGATGGTCCTAACTTCAAGGTGAATGGACATAGGTTGAAGCACTACTTTGGCGGGGAAGTTCCATCCTTGAACTACCTCGACCAAGTCACCTTCCCCAATGATAATTAGTATTGAGGGGATCGAGTCGAGCTCATGACTCGGTAATCAAAAACGAGGAGCCTCGTGGGGGAGTCCCATGCTTATCCTATGTACATATTATCGCTTTCTAATGTAGTTAATGTGTGGGGATTTGTGCCCTTCAAACCTTTGTTCCGTGGTTGTTTGTGAATTGTGGACTTTAAATGATCATGATCTTCACGATTGGAGCCTCTCGTGTTCGTTTTATGGGAGCACTCGATCGTTTCCTTTAAAGACTTTCTCAATATCCATGATATATCCTTTTGATGTTCTAACCTTAGGTTATTATCACACTTCATAAAAGGCTATTAATTTATTGGTTACACCCTTTCCATGCTAGATTAGGCATTCGACTACGTCTCTAGTATGGGGGTGTTTGCACCCCTAGACTTGAAACATTGAGGACAATGTTTAACTTTAGTATGGGGGGTGAATAGATACCTGCCTTGCCAAACCTTTACGCTTTCCAAAGTTTATCTTTTTGTTTATCATTTTTTGTTGCAAAATAAGGCTAAAAATGGCCAAATTATAAATTTTTTCTCATGTTTTATAAGTGTTTGAAGACACGAATGTAGATTTTCCGATGGCGAGAATAAGAGTAGTTTTTGACTCGACCGTGCGTGTTGAGCCCTTAGCTTTGGTTCCTTAACTATACATTAGGCTAAGTCTCTTAAATGAGGACAAGAAATGATAGGGTTAATTATAAGTTACTATGCTAAACGTAGAGTACTCGTATTCTTTCAAAAACTCATGTGTTCTCGTTGTTTGCTTATTCTCCCTTCGCATGTAAATATTTTTTTTGCTTAATAAATATTGACTTAGCGGTTTAGTTGGGATTGTTGAGTTTCTAGTCTTTTCTAGTAGCTTCCATGTAATTAAATTGGGGAGACATTAAGGTATCGCCAGCATCACGGTTTTGAAGTATTGGCACCCGAATAATCAAAAGCTTCACCCAATAATAAGATTTCAAGTTCTCACCTAAATCAAGCAAACAATTTGAAGCCCCACAAGGCCAAAAAATCTATGCAAAATTGAAAGTGAATCAAGCCTTAATCTTCGAAGCTTTAAAGATCCAAAATTTGCCTTTGCGTGAGGATATACGTCTTTGGCTAATAAAACTACCGATGAGGTGGATAATAAAAGGCAAGGCAAGACCGAAGTCATAATAAAAGCTTCATGGCGAAGTTGAATAAAAGATGGAGGTAAACCAAAGATAATAAGGCCCTTCCGTTAGGGGGCGTATAAAAGTCTTGGTAATAAGTCTCATGTTCAAAACCGTTATAAAACCGTGTTTATCGATTCTTCTTGTCAACTTAATTTTTTGACATCGTTGTCTATTGGGAGGGGTTATTGATTTGATGGTCTTGGTTACACCGTTAGGACTCTATTTTTAGACCTAAATCTCTATTATCACATAAGTCAAACAATGTATCCTCGTGAAACATTCAAGACAATATAAAATATAAGAGATACAACTTAGGAATAATGGGAGGATAAGTACGTGATTAGGGCATATGAGTAGTGTTAGCATTACTAACTTATAATGACAATGATCTCGTTGCACGCTTGGCGTGGAACTGGGGTGAAAATCGAGGATGATGAAATTATTTCTAACGAAGCATTCACGTGTTCTTATTCTATGAACCTAAACGTCCCATTTTGCGATGAAAATCATACATTATGTCTAAAACGCTAGTAGTAGTAGCAATAGTAGTAGTGTAGCTAGTTTATCGTTCATTAAAGGGAATAAAAATGGTTTTGGAGATGCTACGATACTTTATTCTAGCATTGCGTGAGTGCAGGGCAATGGTTTAGTATGGGGAGTGATGAGACTGCTTTTATACATAGTCTCATCGTCCAAATAGGGCTTAAAATGCATTAAATATCATCAAAATACCCATATATATGCTTGTGTTTGTTGCTTGTGTATATTAGGTACGGATATTGAGAAAATGACAAAAGATCACAAGAATCATACAAAAACGAACACGGGAAACGAAGCCGCACAATGAACCAAGCCCTAATGAAGACTTTCCCAAGATTTACCCTTAAAGATTTGAAGAATTATGAAGAAGGGTCCTCCAATATGGAAGAATTGACACTTTATACCCTTGTATCCTAATAATTACAAGTTTGGTCCCTAAAGTTTGTCAAAATTACAAAAAGGACCCCCCACTTTGAAGAATTGGCAAGTTTAGCCCCTCAATAAAGCTAAATTGTCAACCATTATCCTCCACAAAGTCAAATATATCATGAAGTCCTTCAAAGTACAAGAAATTACAAGTTTGGTCCTTTAAAAATCCCAAAATTACAAAAAGGACCCTTGACTTTCAACATTTGGCAAGAATGGTCCCTCATCAAACAAGACTTGGCAATTTCAGTCCTCCAAAATGCTCAACATACAAGTCAAGACCATTATCCATCATCAAAATGCCAAATCAGTCCTTCAAGAATTCAAAAATGGTAAGAAATACCCCTGAAATCATTTTACAAAAGTTTTTGGGGCAAAAGTGTGAAAAATGAAAAGTTGATAAAGCTTAAAGGGGGCGTTGATAGGGTTTATCACTGAAAAGACAAAAGGGAAGGAAGTGAAGGACTAATATTGGCCAGACATGAATCTTACCTTAACCAACCCAAGGCTGCCACCTCACCCCACTCACCACCTCCACCAATCACAACACTCCCTTCCTCCATGTCACCATCCACTCACCAGTTTATTATTTTTAATCTTTGGCGCCTTAACAACTTTTGAAAAGTTAATTACTCCTTAATCTGGATCAAACACTTACCTATTCACCAAGAACACAATTTGGGGTTTTCTTAATTACTTGTAATTAAACCTTAAAATGGTGTAGATTAGTGATTAATGATCATGTTCACACAACCCAACCTTAATATTGGTCATCACATCATTCACGTGTCCACATGGGACCTCCCCTGCTACACGTTTGAGGAAGAAGACAAGAAGAGCAAGTCATCCAACGTCCCATAATTGTGCTTACTTTCTAAGCATCATACAAACCCTTTGATCACATTTTCTTGCCAGCTATCACCACAAACAACCAAGAATTCCTCACAAGACTCCAAGATATTCAAATTTTCCAAGGGCATTTTTGGGACTTCACAACTAGGGTTTATGTTATTTTTCAGCTTCCTTAGTCTCATTGTAGCCTATATAAAGGCATTAGGTCTTAACATTTACGTTTGCTTTTGGTTTTTCCTTGTTCAAGCACTTGTAAATCCCTTTTTCAGATTAATGAAATTTGAGTTAAGTGTGTTGAAGAAAGACCAAGTGCCATCTTATTTATGCTTGTTTATGTTTATTGTTTACTGAATTTGAATCAAAAACCTATTTTCAAAAGAGGAGTGTGCAAAAGTTTGCACATTTTCTTCATTTTCTTGATATTTTGCTAAGATCTTGGTCTATCTTGGAATTCTTGGGCTATAGGGCTGATCATAGCATCCTGATATTATGTTATCAAGGTGTGGTGAAGCTTATAACTTGGGGATAATCAAGTGTGGAGGAGAAGAGTTGCATCAATCAAGGATTTTTCAAGTTTCTGTTTTTATAATCTTGTTTCTAACTTTGTTGATTCTTAGCAGGAGTGTTATTGGAAGCTTGTACTTGTTCTTGCTAGTACATAAGCTCATAAATTCGTGGGTGTGGATGTACATCCATGAGGTTTGCATACTTAATCCTAAAATCTGCTTAAAATATTGATTTTTGGTGATATTTGTATGTGGCTTGTGATCTTGTGAATTTTGTGGCTTAAAACTGCTTGAATCTGTTCATCTTAGTTGTTATTGTGTTAATTGGTGCTTGGGGTGGTCTTGAATCTTGCTTTTGATTTGAAAAATTTGGTTTTGAAAAGTTAAAAGGGTGTTTGGGATTACCTGTTTTTGATTGCATCTTAGAATTGTGTTGTTAGAAGGTATTGTTTGTGCTTGGTATCTGATATATGCCTTTTTGAGAGTGTTTTGCTGCAAGTTTTTGGGTTTGAAACTTCAAATCAAACAATCTGCTATAACTTGGTGAATTTAACTGCTTTTGACCTAAGATTTTGGTGAAATCTAGTATTTGTGCATGCTTAGGGTTGAAAGTTGTTAAAACATCATTACTATATCTTATTTGATAGATATTGAGTGTTGAATCAGGCTTATTGGTCAAATACATCAGCAAAGTGTAAAACTGCATGTGTTAGTGTTCATCAGTAACATTCATAAGCTTGAATCTTGATTTAGGCTTTAAGCCATTGCATGAAAACTGTTTAAACTTGTTCATCAAAGTTTATAATAGCTTGTGTATGCATTTGGTTGAATTTGGTTGGCTGATTATTGCTAAAACTGCTTATAAGTGCTCAACTGCTTGTTTGTTCATGTATGTATCATATCTGGTGCTTTATTGATTAAAGTATCAATTGGGTGATTGTGATTGTGATATTTTGATTGTTCTTGACTCCTTTTGATCCAAAGATCATTTGGGTGCCTTTGTGTAATCTGAGTCTCCAAAAAAGTCACTAAAGACAAATGATATGTGTATAATGCAAGTTCGTTTTCTCAGTTCTTAACTAATAGAAAGTCCAATCAATATCAAATTTATAATTGTTTTTGGTTGTTCAAGCTTGCTTGGTAATCTATTGCTAATTCAAACAACACTAAGTAAAAATGAAAAATATAACCCTACTTATACGTAAAACAAATTGCAAATTCCAAATTTTATTCAAGTAAAATATTAAAATGCAAAATATAAAACTATAAGGACTGAAAATGTAATTTCTATAAAATGAAAATGCTTAAAATGTAAATTCTAAAAGTTATAAGGACTAAAAATGTAAAACAGTTAACTATAAGGACTTAGCTTGTAAAAATTCTAACAAACTAACCAAATGTTAACAATCTAACAAACTTTTAAACTGAAAGTTAACAAACTAACAAATCCAGGGACCAAGTTTTGCAAATTCCACAAATTTAGAAAGATTAGCTAGGTTTAAACACTAATTAAACTCTTAGGGACTAAAGTGCAAATACCCAAACTTATTAACCAAAAACGGGCTCAATGAAAGAATAAGCTCGTTTGAGCTTATTTCTCAACCAAATAAGCTGAAATCTCTTGCAAAACTTCTAAAATCCAATTACAAATTCGTGTGTTCAAGGAAATAAGCTAAAAGTTCAAGATAAGCAAAAGAGTGCTTATCAATAAGCTCAAAATAAGCTACAGCTTAATCCAAACATCCACAACTTGATTTTTGTAAAGAAAATGAATAAGCACTTGATTTAAGGAAGGGGAAATCAAACTAGAACAAATTTCATCCAGAAATAAGCAAGTTATCTGAAAATAAGCTCAAATGAGCTTATGTTGACCAAACGTTGACCAGATTTTTGAAAAAGCTCAAAATCTCAAAACTTCATATCCAAACCTTTCTAAACTGATTTGTGAAAGAAAATAAGGACTTTTATGAAGTGGATTATTAGAACTAGTAAAACAGTAAGGAACTTATATCAGAGAATGCAATTTGCTCAGGTCTTAACTAATAAGCTATTTTCTTGCTTATTTCTGAAAACTGTAGAATTTCCTCCTAGATACTGAAAGATTATGATGTAAGCTTTAACTAGAAACTGGTTTGAGCAATTTTGAACAAGTAATGAAGGAGAGATGATCAATTGAATTTGACAAGTTTATGAACTAAAACTGAAAACAAGTATGACCCAAAGTTTTTATCAACCAATTGCCTTTTTGACTATTATACTGACTTACAAAAGACTCAGGATTACTTGTTAACTTCTAAGAACTGCAAATGATCACTTAAAATCCAATTAACAACACTTGAAATCTGAATTACAACTAGTCCCAAACACACCTTATCTGATTTTGATCACACTTTAACAAAGGATTATTGAGCTATGATTAGAACTGAATTAAGAGCTATAGCAGACTTGTTTAAGTGATCAAAATGAGATGTATACAAGCCAAGAACAAGTAATAACCAACACTAGAACTGCAAGTAGCTATTATGCTAGAATAAGACTGAAAATGAGCAGAAACTACAAAACTAAGCACAAGAGCACAAGAACAAGCTACAATACACTAGGATCAATCAAATAACAGCTACTTATCAATTAAAACAGGCAGCCATCAATTTTACACTAGGAAAATGAGCAGGCAAGAACTGTTTAGAGGAATTTGAAAACAGAAACTCAGAAACCTATTGTAGAGATCCTTTGGGTAGAAGAGGAGCGCTGAGCTCTCTTGCCCTAGTGATACCACCACCTATCACTAGCTATCAACTCAATTCATCAACCAAATCAGCTACAACTCATCATTCTGCCATGAAAACTTCAGAAACTAGGAATGAACTGGAATTATGATCAAACAGCAACAAATCTTCAACAAAGCCAATTATGATCAATGTATGATCATAACAAACTTCTATCAGCAACTATTGAATCACACAATAGCAGTAAAGTAGCAGGAATTGAAGAACAAGTTTTGGCGGGAAAACTGAATTTGAAATTTTATTTATGAAATCAGTTACAAATGGTAGTTACAAGGGTTCTAACTAACTAACAAACTCAAGAGTTTGTCAGACTCTTGAGTTGTTAGGTGAAAAGGAGGGAAAAGAAGAAAAGTGAAATTGAGAGAACTAGGTGTTTACAAATTTAAGCTACACTGAAAAATGAGGTACAAGTTGTGTATTTATAGGCTAGACTTGAGAGTTTGTTGGAGATGTGACGTGTTCAGGCCAATCATTGCTTGACACGTGGAAGAATTCTGCCAATCTTCTTTGAAGGTGATGAACACATTTTGGGGGTTTTTGATCCAATGAATTATATGTTAATTGGTTTACACCATTGGATTCGTCTCTTCAAAACGAGCAACTTTGATGTTTTGATCTTCTTCTGAAATGCATTTTATCAAAAACGCGATCCTGGAAAATATTTTGGTGAAAGAGAGAGACACGTGGCAGCTTCTTATTGGTGGAAAGAGAGTGTTGCGGATCACACTGTTATGATTTGGCAATAAATGTGGTGGCTGCAAGTGGGTTTTAATTATTTGATCCGTGTGACTTGATTCCTTGTTTCTGATTGGTTAATAGCCCTTTCACTTGGATTGATCTTTATTAACTTTCCAAACTTGGCAGATTAAGCCCCTTAACTTGGCAGATTTCACTTTAAGGCTAGAAACTTCATTCCTTTGACAATTTTGGCCCTTCAACTTTGATTCTTCAACAAAATGACCCTTTGACTTGATTGACTTTGAAGTTTGACCAGGTTTGACTTGGATCTTGACTTTGCAGTATTTGCACTTTAAGTCCCTCAACTTTCAAGACTTGTCAAGATAGGTCCTTGATCTTTGAAAACTTGTCACTTGTGATCCTTCCTTGTCTTTTTCATCCTTTTGAGCTTGGTTTTTCCTTGTTTGCTTGAAATTGTATCCTTTTACCTACATAAGATCACACAAACACAAACATACCACATAACACTGCTTTTTACAATATAAAAGGGTATTTTGCTTCGTGTTTTAGGGTTATTTGTTGATAAAAGGATATGAGTTTAAGCTCATATCAAATTCCCCTACACTTGAGCATTGCCATGTCCTCATGCAATATTATCTTTCAAAGTTTAAAAATTTACATTTCCCTCATAATCAATCCACCTTGGCCATATACGATGCATCTACACTACTCTAAACTAGATGATGCATGATTTTGACTTTTAACAATGCAATGGATTAAAATACAATTCTATCTATATCTTTTTGATTTTTCTTGAAATAGTTTTGATGGAAATAACTCATAAAGAATTCAATGACTTGGATTAGGGCTTAGGTACCATGGACACTTATCACCCTCAAGTTTCACTTTCCCCATACCAAGCTAGTAAATGGAATCATTGTATTCACAAGTAAAAAGTGCATCAACTTATTCATGACAATTAAATGTGGAACCGGTTATTATTTGAGCAAATTGCTTGTGAGCAAATTTGTCATTATTCAAGCGTGAAATATAAGAAATGTAAAATCCAAAAATAAGGAAGGACGGTTTTAATCCTAAGTAATCTTCTCATCCATTACTTGAAAAACCGCTCACAATTAATACAAGTCCGTATTAAGAGTAATAAGTCATTCGCCTTATGTGTAAAATCCTCATGCCATGCTTTCATAAGTAACTACACACTCGCTAAGGAAAGAAAAATAAAACTCACGCAATAATTTACATCCGCATCTTTTTGAGATTTTGGATCTTCAACCCCGCAACCCGTCAAGGTAATATTGGATTGGAGCAATCTATTGAATCCCCGCAACCCGTCAAGGTAATATTGGAACTCAATAGTCACTATAATTAACACCACACTGCCCCTCTTGGGAGTCTTGCATTATTTTTTTTTCTTTTTCTCTTTTTTTTTTTTCTAGCCACTCATTTTTTTTCATAAGCCGCTCTTATTTTTCTTTATTCCTCACCAAGAAATTTGCAAAGAAGAAAAGGAAAAACACCCGCTAAATATGGAGCATGACATAAGTCTAGTACACATAAAACGCGCTAACTTAGAATCTTAAGACGTACTCATATTAACCATAAATGATTAGCCAAAAATGCATAAGAGATTACAAACCAATTAAAACCGTACTTGATTATTTATTAACAATTATATACAAGCGAAGAAAATAGAGGTCAAGAAGAGAAGGGTTTAGCCACAAGTAATTGCCATGAAGTCTATCTAGCCCTTTTACACTTGCTTCAACTCTATCATTTCCCATTCTCCACAAATTTAAAATTTCAAAGAATGAAATTGGTGGAAGCTTAGCCTAATAGACCAATGAAGGACTACATGGTTAAGGATACTAGCTAGAGAGTGCTAAAATAAGCAAACTCGGGTTGAGTCAAAATATCCATGGCGGGCCTAATATGTCAAAGAAATCTAAACTTGTTAAAACCATGTTTATTATATTTTTCCTTTTTATATATTTTTGATTAAAAGAAAAGAAGAAATATATACAATGCAAATGTGTTATGCAAAATGAAAAATGATTGATGCAAAAATTATGAATGCATATTTTTGTTGGCCAAAGTAGATCAAAAATTTGAAAAATGTTGAAAATCCAATTTTCCATGTTATCATGCAAGACAATGACAAGTTCTAGGTAAGGTCACTTCGATAGAAGACCCCCCTACACTTAAGCTAAACATTGTCCTCAATGTTTAAGAGCATGGAAGTATAAAAACTTCCCCTACACTTATGACAATGAATAGACTTTGCTTAACCCAAGTTAAGGAAAGGACTACTATTAGTGAAATCAAGTTTAAGCACAACGTGTCAATGAAAAAATCACTAAAGTAACGAAGTGAACCGGATACAAGGGCCTCCTCCATAAGCTCCAAAGCATAAGATGAGTGAGCAACCCTACAAACAAACATGAAGACAAAAGAAGGTCTCCCCTACACTTATCTCCAAATCTATGCCTTTATTTCTAACCTACAACACTCTAACCTAGTTATACGATGCTTGAGTTAATGAGTCTCTAGCTCGACTCGTCCCTCAATGAATTAATTCATGGGGAAAATGGGGACCTCTTGGACCATTTCAACGGAAATGTCCTCCCCAAAGTAATGCTTAACACGGTGACCATTCACTTTAAAATTTGGACCATCGGGTTGGGACAACTCAAGAGTTCCATATGGAAACACTTGAGCAATAGTGAACGGACCGGACCATCTCGACTTAAGCTTGCCCGCAAAAAGCTTCAATCTTGAGTTAAAGAGGAGAACCGGCTCTCCAACTTTGAACTCACGATTCTTAATCTTAGCATCATGCAATTTCTTAGTCTTTTCCTTGTATAGCAAAGAATTCTCATAGGCATTGGCTCTCAACTCATCCATCTCATTAATTTGATCTTTCCTATGTGAACCGGCTTGGTTTAAATCAAAGTTAGCCCACTTGAGAGCCCAAGATGCCTTATGTTCTAATTCAAATGGAAGGTGGCACGCTTTTCCATAGACAAGCCTATAAGGAGTACAACCAATTGGTGTCTTAAAAGCCGTCCTAAACGCCCACAAAGCATCATCAAGCTTATCCGACCAAGAAGCTCTATGCTCTCCCACCGTTCTCTCTAAAATTCTCTTTAAACCACGATTTGTGACCTCGGTTTGGCCATTTGTTTGAGGGTGATACGCGGTAGAAAGTCTATGATTCACTCCATATTTCTTCATAACTCTCGTGAATTGATCATTACAAAAGTGCGTACCACGATCACTTATGATGGCCCGAGGTACACCAAATCTAGCAAACAATTGTTTCAAGAACTTTACAACCACTCTAGCATCATTAGTAGGTAAGGCTTTAGCCTCCACCCACTTGGACACATAATCCACCGCCACAAGTATATACTTGTTTCCCTTAGATGATGGAAAAGGTCCCATGAAATCTATTCCCCATACATCAAATATCTCACACTCTTGGATAAAATTTTGTGGCATCTCATCACGTTGTGTAATTTTTCCTTGTCTTTGACAAACATCACAAAATTTCACCATCTCTTGGGCATCCTTGTAAATGGAAGGCCAATAGTAACCCGAATCAAAGACTTTCTTGGCGGTGTAGTTAGGCCCAAAATGTCCACCCGTAGGTCCTTTATGACATGCCTCTAAGATTTTAAATGCCTCGGGCCCATCTACACACCGTCTAATGATTTGGTCCGCACATTGCCTAAAAAGATATGGATCATCCCAAAAGTAATACTTAACTTCCTTAAGAAACTTTTTCTTTTGTTGGTAAGTAAGACCCTCAATAAGCACATTGCCCACAAGATAGTTTGCAATATCCGCAAACCAAGGTGTGGCATCCTCTTGGGAAGAGATAGACATGAGCTCCTCTAATGGAAAGGATTCATTGATTTCTTGATGTGGGAAATCTCCTTGAAAAGGATGCTCAAGTCTACTCAAATGATCTGCCGCTAAATTCTCGGCCCCTTTTTTATCACGAATCTCAATCTTAAACTCTTGAAGCAACAAAACCCATCTCAAAAGCCTAGGCTTAGCATCTTGTTTTGTCATAAGATACTTGAGAGCGGAATGATCCGTATACACTATGGTCTTGGAAAGCACAAGGTATGGTCTAAACTTCTCAAAAGCATATACTATAGCAAGCAACTCTTTTTCCGTGGTAGTGTAATGAAGTTGTGCACCGGTCATGGTTTTACTCGCATAGTGTATAGGTTGGAAATGCTTATTAACTCTTTGTCCTAAGACGGCCCCCACCGCATAATCACTAGCGTCACACATAAGCTCAAAAGGTAATTCCCAATTTGGAGAAACCAAAACGGGAGCCTTTGTCAATTTTTCCTTAAGTGTCTCAAAAGATTCTAAACAAGCTTGGTCAAAAATGAAAGGAGCCTCTTTCTCCAAAAGATGAGTCATCGGTCTAGCTATCTTAGAGAAATCTTGTATAAAGCGCCTATAAAAACCCGCATGACCTAAGAAACTCCTCACACCTTTAACCGAGGTGGGTGGGGGAAGCTTAGCAATCACATCAATTTTGGCTCGATCAACTTCTAATCCCTTATTGGATATCTTATGTCCTAAAACAATCCCCTCTTTCACCATAAAGTGACATTTCTCCCAATTAAGCACCAAACGTGTTTCCTCACAACGCTTAAGCATTCTCTCAAGATTGGTGAGACACGAGCTAAAGGAGTTCCCAAATACGGAAAAGTCATCCATAAAAACCTCCATGGTTTGCTCTATCATATCATGGAAAATTGCCATCATGCACCTTTGAAACGTCCCCGGTGCATTACATAGGCCAAAAGGCATCCTCTTGTAAGCAAATGTACCGTATGGACAAGTGAATGTGGTCTTTTCTTGATCCTTAGGGTCAATGGGTATTTGGAAATAACCCGAAAAGCCATCAAGAAAGCAATAGTACTCATTTCCCGCTAAGCGTTCAAGCATTTGATCCATAAAGGGAAGCGGGAAATGGTCTTTCCTAGTTGCCTCATTAAGTTTTCTATAATCAATGCAAACTCTCCAACCGGTTACAAGTCTCGTGGGAATAAGCTCATTGTTCTCATTAGGCACCACGGTGATTCCACCCTTCTTTGGAACACAATGAACCGGGCTAACCCATGGAGAGTCGGAAATGGGGTAAATCATACCCGCATCTAAGAGTTTAATCACTTCTTTCTTAATAACCTCATGAATTTTTGGGTTAACTCTCCTTTGGTTTTGAATGGCGGGTTTATAATCATCCTCCATAAGGATTTTGTGAGTACAAAAATGTGGATCAATTCCCCTTATGTCGGATATTTTCCATGCTAAAGCTTTCTTATGTTTCTTAAGGACTTCAATAAGTTGCTCCTTCTCATCCTCTTTCAATTCCTTAGCAATAATCACCGGTAATTGGTCTTTTCCTTCTAAGAAAGCATATTCTAAGTGGGATGGAAGTTCCTTAAGTTCAATGGGAGGTGGACTCTCTATGGAAGGTTTCACTATGGAAGGTTCCTCAATGGTAATCTCTTGTGGAATAGGTGAAGGAATAGGGTCCTCATTGAGCAACTTTTGGATTGTAAGAATATCTTCTTCCCAATTAATGGGAGAATCATCATCACCAAGAAAGTTGGACTCAAATTCCTCCAAGAGGAAATCACTCTCTCCAAAAGGTGTTAAAGAGGGAGCAATTGAGGCCACGGTTTCAACATGTGGAATCTCATCACTAGCATTCTTACAAGCATCATGAAAGTGTTCATTACACACTTCATCTAACACATCCACAATGTTAATCGTCTCACAAGGTCTAGACTCCTTAACCTCTTTTCTATCACAAACTTTCCCTAACTTAAACACCACTTTCTCATCCTCTACTCTCATAATTAATTCTCCTTCCGCCACATCTATCAAGGTACGACCCGTTCTCAAAAACGGTCTACCAACAATCAAAGGCACTCTAGGATCCATGTCATAATCGACCACTACAAAGTCGGCCGGAAAGGTAAACTTATCCACACCTACAAACACATCTTCCGCTATACCTACGGGGTGAGCTATGGTTCGGTTGGCTAGTTCAAGAGTCATCCTAGTGGGGGTGAGCTCGGGAAGAGAGAGTTGTTTCCAAACCGATAAAGGCATGAGATTTATGCTTGCCCCTAAGTCCGCCAAAGCCATGCAATTTTCAACACCGGGAAAATTGCAAGGGATCAAGAAGCGCCCCGGATCTCCAAGTTTTGTTGGTAAGGTTTTAAGTAACACCGCGGAACAATTTTCATTAAGTGATGTGTTGGGCAAGTCAACCAATTTCTCTTTGTTTGAGAGCAAATCCTTGAACATCTTAGCAAACTTTGGCATATAAGCAAGAGCTTCCGCAAAGGATATGTTGATATTGAGTTGCTTGAACATCCTTAAGAAATTGGAGACTTGTATGTCATCTTTGTTCTTTAACTTGTCCTTTTTCAACCTTGAAGGGTATGGAAGAGTAGGTTTGGGTGTAGGTGGAATAGGTGTTGTAGTGGAAGATTTGTCTTTGTTAGTCTCTTCATTGGGAAGTGTGGAAGGTGAAGGAGAAGTATGAGGTGGTTGAGAAGGTGTGTTTGAGTGAATAGGAGCACTTTGAGGAGGTGGAGTAGAAGTAGAAGGCTTATCACAAGTAGGAGCACAAGTGGGTTGAACAATAGTAGGTTTAGGAGGTGAAGGATCCTTTGTTGTTGTACCACTTCTTGTTGTAATGGCATTGACATTGGCCCTAGGATTTGTTTGTGTGTTGGAAGGTAAAGCTCCTTGTGGTCTTTGAGTTACCGCCACTAAAACCCTATTGATTTGTTCCTCTATGGTACGTTTCACTTGATCATTCATTCTCTTCTCAATGTCACGCATTTTCTTGTCAACATACTCTTGAGTCTCTTGCATCCCATATCCTTGAGTTTGATTTTGAGGGTAAGCTTGATTTGGTATTGGAGCATATGCTTGATTGGGAATAAATGGAAGTGGTTGATTAAATCCTTGTTGTGGTGGATAAAAGGTATTAGCTTGAGGTTGAAATTGATTAGGTGCCTTGTAATTATTTCCTTGGTATGGTTGTCTTTGCCCTTGATTCCTTGCTAGAATTTGAGGAGGATTTTGTGGAATTTGGGTGGGTGGTTGGGGTGGAAAGCCGGGTGGAGTAAGGTAATTTTGGGATTTGTAAGAAAGGTTATTTGGATTGATGTTAGGCTTGAAGTGTTCACGGTGTTCCTCTTGGTAAGCATAGCATTCCCCTTGATATCCTTGCACCTTGTCACATTGTTCATAAGAGTGAGGGCCTCCACAAGTAACACAAGAAATGGTGATGGCATTCACATTGTTTGAGGACTTGTTCAATGTCATGCTCTTAAAATCTTGAATCATGCCTTGAGTCATTTCGTGTCCTTGTTTGACTTGTTGAAGAATCTCTTGAAGAATTTGGAGTTCACAAGGGGTTTTAGAAGTATTTTGGATCACATGAACTCTTTCTTCAAATGGATCGTTTGTTTGAACCATTGCCTTAGTCTCAATAATGGTCAAAGCCTCTTGGTATGTCTTGAAATGAATACTCCCTCCCACGGAAGCATTTAGTGAATCTTGGTGGTGAGGTTTGAGGCCATTGTAGAAGGTATTGATTTGGCTTAGATCATCCATTCCATGATTAGGGCATCGCCTCAACAACTCACTATACTCTTCCCAAGCATCACCAAAGGATTGACTAGGTTTTTGTGTAAAGCCCATAATCATATTTCTCAAAGCCATAGTCTTTTGTGGAGGAAAGAATTTGTTCAAAAACTTAGTGGTAAAACCATCCCATGTGGTGATACTATCGGGTGGTTGAGTGTCTAACCAATGCTTAGCACTCCCATCTAGTGAAAATGACACTAACAACAATCTAATGACATCCGGTGGAACCCCATTATGCTTAATGGTATTGCAAAGTGAAAGGAATCTCTTAAGATGAGCATGGGGATCCTCATTTTGTTTTCCATAGAAAGGTGATGCAGCAACCATATTGATCATAGATGTATGTAGCTCAAATGTGTTAGCGGGATAGTCGGGAATCTTAATGGCACTAACAAATCCATGAATGTTGGTTTGCATACGTTCAAACAAAGTACGGTTATCAACAGCCATGGCTCCTTGTGGTGATGACAAAGCACGATTCTCGTGATCGGCTTGGTGGACGGTGGTGGTCTTACTCTTACTCTTCTTCTTCCTTTTCGGAGGAAGAGGTTGTACACCAATCGGTATTTGTGCACGCCCGCGAGTGAGCATGCAACTCAATACGAGGAATGAGAGAGAAGCTCTCGTGTGACTTTGAAAAGAATAAGATTATCCTCTTCGAGTTTCGATATTAAATATCCACAAGAAAGTAACAATATATGTAATACTACTTTGGGTGCAAGACCCTCAATGAAGCTTTCCTTCTTAGAATACTCCCAAGTGAACGGGGGGTTAGGTGGCGCGAAGCACTTAAGTACCTATTGACCCTTAGATGGCATTTTATAGCACATCGCCTTTCTATTCACTTAAATGTTCGTATTCTTCGAATTATTGCTTATTGAGAGTATTTATCTATTCTTGCTTTATTTTGTTTGATCGATACGCGTGTCAAGGACCGGAGCGCCCCTCAACACGGTGTATTGCCTCGGCAATACTTATGGAAGATATGTAGATTGATTGTTCTTATACGTATACGTATGTACTTATAATAATATATGGAAAATATTTTTGTATTTATGAGTTTTTAAAGGAAAATACTATATGTACATAAAAACCGAGAGAATCCAATAATATATATTTTTGGGTGCAATCTCTTAGGAAAAAGATTGCTTTTTGGATTTTTTAATGTTTTTGGTCAATTCTTTAGGAAAAGAATTGTTTTGTTAATTTTTTTAGTTTTTATATATTTTTATATTTTTGATTTTTTATTTGTTTTTGATTTATGATACGTAAAAATAACGTTCACAAAGTGAACGGATCCCAAAAGCCAATGAAAACCGTCAATCGATAGTCTCTCGTGTAGTCAAAGAACCGGCAGCGGCGCCATTTGATATGTGTATAATGCAAGTTCGTTTTCTCAGTTCTTAACTAATAGAAAGTCCAATCAATATCAAATTTATAATTGTTTTTGGTTGTTCAAGCTTGCTTGGTAATCTATTGCTAATTCAAACAACACTAAGTAAAAATGAAAAATATAACCCTACTTATACGTAAAACAAATTGCAAATTCCAAATTTTATTCAAGTAAAATATTAAAATGCAAAATATAAAACTATAAGGACTGAAAATGTAATTTCTATAAAATGAAAATGCTTAAAATGTAAATTCTAAAAGTTATAAGGACTAAAAATGTAAAACAGTTAACTATAAGGACTTAGCTTGTAAAAATTCTAACAAACTAACCAAATGTTAACAATCTAACAAACTTTTAAACTGAAAGTTAACAAACTAACAAATCCAGGGACCAAGTTTTGCAAATTCCACAAATTTAGAAAGATTAGCTAGGTTTAAACACTAATTAAACTCTTAGGGACTAAAGTGCAAATACCCAAACTTATTAACCAAAAACGGGCTCAATGAAAGAATAAGCTCGTTTGAGCTTATTTCTCAACCAAATAAGCTGAAATCTCTTGCAAAACTTCTAAAATCCAATTACAAATTCGTGTGTTCAAGGAAATAAGCTAAAAGTTCAAGATAAGCAAAAGAGTGCTTATCAATAAGCTCAAAATAAGCTACAGCTTAATCCAAACATCCACAACTTGATTTTTGTAAAGAAAATGAATAAGCACTTGATTTAAGGAAGGGGAAATCAAACTAGAACAAATTTCATCCAGAAATAAGCAAGTTATCTGAAAATAAGCTCAAATGAGCTTATGTTGACCAAACGTTGACCAGATTTTTGAAAAAGCTCAAAATCTCAAAACTTCATATCCAAACCTTTCTAAACTGATTTGTGAAAGAAAATAAGGACTTTTATGAAGTGGATTATTAGAACTAGTAAAACAGTAAGGAACTTATATCAGAGAATGCAATTTGCTCAGGTCTTAACTAATAAGCTATTTTCTTGCTTATTTCTGAAAACTGTAGAATTTCCTCCTAGATACTGAAAGATTATGATGTAAGCTTTAACTAGAAACTGGTTTGAGCAATTTTGAACAAGTAATGAAGGAGAGATGATCAATTGAATTTGACAAGTTTATGAACTAAAACTGAAAACAAGTATGACCCAAAGTTTTTATCAACCAATTGCCTTTTTGACTATTATACTGACTTACAAAAGACTCAGGATTACTTGTTAACTTCTAAGAACTGCAAATGATCACTTAAAATCCAATTAACAACACTTGAAATCTGAATTACAACTAGTCCCAAACACACCTTATCTGATTTTGATCACACTTTAACAAAGGATTATTGAGCTATGATTAGAACTGAATTAAGAGCTATAGCAGACTTGTTTAAGTGATCAAAATGAGATGTATACAAGCCAAGAACAAGTAATAACCAACACTAGAACTGCAAGTAGCTATTATGCTAGAATAAGACTGAAAATGAGCAGAAACTACAAAACTAAGCACAAGAGCACAAGAACAAGCTACAATACACTAGGATCAATCAAATAACAGCTACTTATCAATTAAAACAGGCAGCCATCAATTTTACACTAGGAAAATGAGCAGGCAAGAACTGTTTAGAGGAATTTGAAAACAGAAACTCAGAAACCTATTGTAGAGATCCTTTGGGTAGAAGAGGAGCGCTGAGCTCTCTTGCCCTAGTGATACCACCACCTATCACTAGCTATCAACTCAATTCATCAACCAAATCAGCTACAACTCATCATTCTGCCATGAAAACTTCAGAAACTAGGAATGAACTGGAATTATGATCAAACAGCAACAAATCTTCAACAAAGCCAATTATGATCAATGTATGATCATAACAAACTTCTATCAGCAACTATTGAATCACACAATAGCAGTAAAGTAGCAGGAATTGAAGAACAAGTTTTGGCGGGAAAACTGAATTTGAAATTTTATTTATGAAATCAGTTACAAATGGTAGTTACAAGGGTTCTAACTAACTAACAAACTCAAGAGTTTGTCAGACTCTTGAGTTGTTAGGTGAAAAGGAGGGAAAAGAAGAAAAGTGAAATTGAGAGAACTAGGTGTTTACAAATTTAAGCTACACTGAAAAATGAGGTACAAGTTGTGTATTTATAGGCTAGACTTGAGAGTTTGTTGGAGATGTGACGTGTTCAGGCCAATCATTGCTTGACACGTGGAAGAATTCTGCCAATCTTCTTTGAAGGTGATGAACACATTTTGGGGGTTTTTGATCCAATGAATTATATGTTAATTGGTTTACACCATTGGATTCGTCTCTTCAAAACGAGCAACTTTGATGTTTTGATCTTCTTCTGAAATGCATTTTATCAAAAACGCGATCCTGGAAAATATTTTGGTGAAAGAGAGAGACACGTGGCAGCTTCTTATTGGTGGAAAGAGAGTGTTGCGGATCACACTGTTATGATTTGGCAATAAATGTGGTGGCTGCAAGTGGGTTTTAATTATTTGATCCGTGTGACTTGATTCCTTGTTTCTGATTGGTTAATAGCCCTTTCACTTGGATTGATCTTTATTAACTTTCCAAACTTGGCAGATTAAGCCCCTTAACTTGGCAGATTTCACTTTAAGGCTAGAAACTTCATTCCTTTGACAATTTTGGCCCTTCAACTTTGATTCTTCAACAAAATGACCCTTTGACTTGATTGACTTTGAAGTTTGACCAGGTTTGACTTGGATCTTGACTTTGCAGTATTTGCACTTTAAGTCCCTCAACTTTCAAGACTTGTCAAGATAGGTCCTTGATCTTTGAAAACTTGTCACTTGTGATCCTTCCTTGTCTTTTTCATCCTTTTGAGCTTGGTTTTTCCTTGTTTGCTTGAAATTGTATCCTTTTACCTACATAAGATCACACAAACACAAACATACCACATAACACTGCTTTTTACAATATAAAAGGGTATTTTGCTTCGTGTTTTAGGGTTATTTGTTGATAAAAGGATATGAGTTTAAGCTCATATCAAAAAAAAAGTCTAATAGTTAAGCAGTGGGAAAGTTACCACTGCTCAACACCCAAAACTAGCCCTTTGTAGTGTAAACTTGTGCTCAGCTTATCAATAAGCTATTTTAGCTTATCCAGACTTGCAACAACTTATATTTTGTGATAGATCTTCATTATTTGACCCATTTGAGTAGACTGGAGCTTATTGGACTTTGACTTTGACTTTTTGCTAGAAAACCAACTTATTTGACTTTTACATAAGTGCTTATTTGCTTTTTCCAGCTTATTGAGTCAGCTTATTCGAAAACTCTTTGTTGATTTTGCTTAATTAAGTCATTTAAAAGCTTTAGAAACTTGAATCAACACTTGGGGTGGCCTAGAACTCAAAAACAACTATTTTGTCGTTTTCTGTAGATTGCTTATTGCATTTTCAGGCTTATTCCTTGGGCTTATTTCAAATTTCTTTTTGCAGAAGTCTTATTTAGGACAAAAGAAGCTTGTGTGTTTAATTTCAGCTTATGGCATTGGCTTATAGCTTAATGGGCCAAAAAGCCCATTAAGAATAAGTTGTTTGGTATAAGCTAGCTTATTTCACACTTTCAGCTTTTAGGCCTTTGGAAAAAGTTGTTTAAAGTCAAATTTTGAGTCAACAAGTGCTTTTTGGGCTTATTTTGAACACTTTTTATTATTGGGCCCAAATTTGGCCCAATAGTGGACTCTTTTGAGTTTAGCCCATTTTCTAGGCCCATTAAGGGTATTTAGGTAATTTCACTTTCATTTCTGAGTTATTTAGGTTAAATTAAGCTAGTTTGCAAGTTTTAGAATTTTTTATGATTTTTGGATTTTTAATAATATTTTAATATTATTCTATTGTTAAAAATTAAAAGTCTGATTTTCTAAGTTTTTATATTTTTCCTAGATTGTAGACACTTAATTAGGAATTTTGCAACTTTCCAAATATTTTTAGAGTCTTTTAATTATTTTCTAGAATTAATTCAAGTTTTAATTGATTTTAGTAGTTTTTAATTGTTTAAAAATAGTTTTTAGTGATTTTAAAATTTTGAAAATTACTTTTTAGCTTAATTAGGGTATTTTAAGGTTTACAAACTTTAAGATCTTGTTTGGGACTTTTTAATAATTAATTTTGATTTTTAGGGCTTTAATTAGCATTAAAAAGTCATCATCTAATTAATTAAAAGGTTTTGGCAAGTTTGGATTTTTTGTAAGCTCTTAGAATATTATTGTGGATTTTTGGTAATTTTTAGGAATTTTTAGGTTAAAATTTTAATTTTAGCACTTTTTACGGTTTTACGTGTACACCTTTTTCGTCTTAGTTTAATCCGTCTTCGTAACCGTCATTCTCTTCTAATCTCATTTCTATTTTTCTTTCTCAAAAATATAATCACAAATCTACTCCAAATCATTACACACATAACACACTAGCCTCCTTGAGAACGAACTCATTTTAGGGTCTTTAATACACGGTTTTCCTAAATCGTCGTGCTCATTACTTGCCCTATTTGCTCTCTTTTCCTAAAGAGTAGTAAAACCATTACATCATGCATCATCAGCATTTGGAGATACTGCTGAACCCCAAGGATTTGACGTTGATGAAGATGGTCTATTGCCCCATCTAAGGGCACTTCTTTGGTCATCACACCATAGCAGTCACCGACGTCGTTATATGAAAATAACTTTATTGTAACAGGTAACCCTAACTTACTAATTATATAATTAATCATGTATTCTGAAGGTTAATCATCTGTCAAATGAAGAGCATGTAATAGTTCATCCCAAAAAGTAAAATAACTATGTTAATTAATCAAATTAAAATCAGTGAGTTGATTATTGACAACAAGGATAATATAAAAAAATAACTACTCCATTATTTTTCTGATCTCGAACCCATAATCGCTTAGTTCAGATGGCTTAATTGGCATGTGTTTGCGATTATCTCATGTGAAACTTGGCATAAGATTGTGAAATATGTGTCTTTTTTAGTTAGGATTTTAAGGTTTGCATAGGTGGTTGGATGTGTAGAATTATAAGTTAAGTTGCAAAATGATTAGAGTTCTGTATAAACATCACACTAAGTTTAAAAGATGCAACTCCATAAAACGAACTAATTCTACATCGTTAGAAAAGTTCTGCTGTAAAATTGAAATCGTTAAACAGATATGTATACTTCCCTATTTTGTTTGAAAATATATGTATACAAAGAAGTACAATATGTGAACTTATGGCATTTAAGTTTTCAGGAGTCTGCTCTCTTTTATTGTTAAAGAAAAGCTAAAGCCACTTGTGTTTTTATTTTTGCAAAACCAGCAATATGAAAGCCTAGAAAAGTTTCTGATTCCACTATAGATTATCAACAAATCTACCTACTAATGAAGGGAAGATATCAGAAAGGGTGGATTTGGAAAGATATACAAAGAAAAACTCCCTGGATTCTGGGAAAACCACACAGGTGCCATCAAATTCCTTAACCCAAATGGAGGAAAAGGAAAGAAGGAATTCCTTTACGAGCTACAATTGATTTCCACTTTTCACCATCAAAATATCATCCCCTTCATAGGTTTCTGTGATGAAGTAAAATATATGATTCCGGTTTACGAGTATCCTGTGAATGGAAGTCTTGACAAGCATCTGAAAAAACGTGATAGGATGCGTCACATAACTTGGGAACATCGCCTTAAGATTTGTTTGGGAGTAGCAACGAGCATCAATTACCTTCACTCAGGTCGTGCGGGGGAGCACAGAGTTATACACAAATTTAAGAGTGCAAACAAATTGTTAAAATGACAATATGGAAGCAAAAGCATGTGATTTTGGCATGTCAAGATCTGATGCCGACAATAAAGGAAATGAACCTAGAGCTAGAGAGCAGTAGCAGCATGGTGTAAGTTAAAGAAACAAGCGAGGAACCTGGTGAATAATCAGTTGTTGAAGTGGCATTAGAAAATCAAAGCAATGGTGGTAACACTCAGGAAGCGAAAAACAAGAATGAAAAGGGAAAAAACAAGAGGAAGAAGGGTAAAGGTAAAATGTAATGACAGTAGTGATTGGTAATATTTTCATGCAGGATCGATGTTTTCCTGTACGTTCGAGACTCATGGTGTTGTAATCTTTAAGGATGTTTCTATGTTGGATATTTTCTGTACATCTCTTTAATTGATTGTGTAGGTTGAATCAATTAAGAAATTAACTGATTTTGAGATGCTTATTGTCATAAAATTGTTTTGGTACTATGTATTTATTTTCTTAGTGTGTTTATTTTCTTGTCTTTTATGAAAAGGTTTGACATATTTTCTTGTCTTTTTAGTCATATTTGACAACTGGTATTACACAGATCACAATCACATAGGAACTGGCATCCTTACTAAAAAGTGATATGTACTCATTCGGTGTGGTAATGTTTTAAATGTTGATACAAGAGATTTGCTATGGGTTCAGATTAAGTCTCTCGGAATCCTCTCGAATTGATCACATCTCAAGGTGGAATAGTTGTTCTTGGTGACAAATAGGGGGTTTGGTTTTCTATTCTACTAAAAGGTAAAGAGTCGTACAGTAATTAATATGAAAACTAAGCGAGGTAAGATTGAACTAAATATGAAATGAACTTGAAATTTAAAACTTTGTAAACTATAAAGTTTAAATAATCGAAATGCAAAACTGAATTCTATCGGAATGCACCAAATTCATGACCATCGGAATACAACTAAAACAAACCATCGTATTAATCCAAGTGAAGGTCCATCGGAATGCTAAGCTGAATACCCATCGGAATGTCAGGTACAATTCTGTCGGAATATGGTCAATCGCAATGATCACAATCGGAATATCCTAGATCGGAAAGTCAGATCAGAATAATCCAATTACCTTTGTCGCAATGTCCAGATCGGAAAGTTTCAAACTAAAAATGGGCAGAGTTTCGTCTTAACAAAGACCTTAGTCCCTTCGGAATATGCGATCGCAATGAGCGATCGCAATCCCAGATCGGAATAAGGGGGAAGTTACCAAGTATCGCAAAGTAGAAACCCTAAGGTTTATTGCGATCACCAAATACCTATCTGAATGTTCTGTCACAATAACAAAATCCTTACCTTTTGCGATGGATGTCAAAGTATTACGATGGAATGAAATAAGCTAAAAACCAATAAGCACTCCCAATAAGCACTTACCTAAAACTCAACAAGATCAATATCAAGGGGAACAAAATAAGCTACGAATGGAAAAACTTCCAAAACACCAAATACGCAAATTTTGTAAAGTAACTTTTGAAAGATTAAACTTTTGAGAAGATTAAAAATGAAATAAGCTAGACACCTAATAACCAAATGATAACCCTTGTCAATCTTTAACACACGAATCACAAAACACAGAAGGTATAAACTTTTTATATCGTATTAAGAAATTAAAGACAAAAAGATGAAGAAAACAAGATTACGAATAACAAGAAACTTGAAAAAGATGAAGATGAAAACAAGATTAAGCTTAAAAGGTAAAGTATTGATTAAAAACAAGAAAGGAAGATGAAAGTTTTCTAGTGAGAGAAAGTTAAGCTTTCTCTCTCTAGAACCTACAAGCTATGAATGAAAGAAAAATGACTAAAAACTAACTAGCCTCCAAAATTGTGAGGAGAAGTCCTATTTATAAGCGTTTGCTTTGTGGGCTTGTGAATGGGCTTTGTTCATGGGCTTCTCTTCTTCTTTCTTCTTTAGTTTTTACGTTTCTCTAAATAAACGTTTCCGACTTTGGATTTTGAGAAGTGTCGGTGAATAATTCTAACTCGTCTTATAATCTTTTGTTTAATAGACTCGAGTTCTTCGACATATATGAATCTTCCATCTTTGGCCATTTTCTTCGATAAATCTTCAAATAGGCACAATGACTTCAAATCTTTTGCATCTCTTGGACAATAGACTTCGTCTTGAGTCTTTTTCTTCGATAAAACCCGTGCAATCCCATGTTTTCTTCAATATTCATCTGGTTGACTCTGAAAACACAATAAACACAAAAACCACGCATAATTCCAAACAAATGATATTAAATACGTGTTTTGGTCTTGTTTTAGTAAGAAATAAGTGGTAAAAGGATGGGTGTTTACACACCTATCAAATCCCTTACACTTAACCATTGCCATGCCCTCATGCAATGCTTAGTGATAAAGCAATTTTTACCCTTTTCTCATAATCAATCAACCTTGGCCTTATTAAAATACTACTAAACAAAAATTAAAGTACTAAGAGTAATTAAAACTTTAAAGTAAACAAAAGGATAGAACACCATTTTCACTAGAAAATAGCTACATGGAAATAACTTGCAAAGAGATCAAGGACTTACATTAGGGCTTTGGTGCTGCGTAGATTTATCACCCTCAAGTTTCACGTTCCCCAAACTAAGCTTAAAAACGAGATCATTGTTATTATAAGTTAGCAAATCAAACACTTACACACATGGCTTAATTATATGCTTAAACTCCCTTATTCCTAGGTGTATCTCTTATATTTTATTTTTGTCTTAGAATGATCATGAAGATGCATTTTTGGACTTATTGCGATAGTTTATTTAGGCTGAAAGCAAAGTAGGACGATTTGATCAATAGTTAGCTAAAGGACAAAATCTCTTAAAACTGCTTCTCGGGATATCAAAAATTTCATATCTTGGCATAACTCGGTTCACGATTTGAGACCTTTCTCGGGCCGATAGTTGGCATGTACTTCATACTTCATATCTTGAGAGACGTGCTTGAGATAATGGTCTTCTCATCGTTAATAGAGTTTCTTCACTTGGAGACTTTTGAGGGGTACTCCAACTTTGTTGACCACGACTTCATTATTATTTCTTCAATCGCTAATTGGGATTTTGAGATACAACGATCCGCCTCCTTTTCGGACTTGGATCTATTTATCCTCATACCTTGTTAGGGTCTTTTCGGATAGACTTCTCCATGATCTTTACGGGAGTTGGTTGCTTTTTGTCGTGAGTCTTGATCCTTCATATTGATTTTGGGAATAATGCTTTTCACATCACCTTGGATCTTTAGCAATAAGATTGAATCCTCATGCCTTGTTAGGGCCTTTTTGGACTCGCCAATCTTCGCGCCCCGCTTCATAAGTTATGCCTTGGCTATGAAATCTTATCATTACCGAGCAACTTTTAAACGATCTTGGGCTAGAAGCTAAGTAACTTTTCAATTCATACGACTTACTTATTGTAGATAAATTATTAGCAAGTGATGGGAGAATAGGCAAATAATTACACCAAGTGAGCTTGTGCAAGAATACCGACTTATAATTGACTCTATCATTTCTCGTTCTCCACAATTTAAAATCTCAAGTAATGAGACTCGTGGATACTTAGCCTAATAAACCAATTAAGGTCTACATGGTTAAGGATACTAGCTAGAATAAACTTGGATAAATCTATTCGGGTTGAGTCAAAATAATCGCAACGGGCCTAATATGTCAAAGATTTCAAAACTAGCTACACCACTTTATTAATATTTTTGACTTTATTGCGGGATATATACATATGAAAGCAACGATAAAAATATAAAAATTACGACTAAATGGCCAAAGTTAATTAAAAAATATGAAAAATGTTGAAAAAGATGATTTTCCGGTTAAATGAAGGCATTTTCATGGAAAAGTCCACTTAAAACTTCGATAGAAGTCCCCTCTACACTTAAGATAAACATTGTCCTCAATGTTTAAGCATGTGGGAAAAGTCGCCCCTACACTTATGACATTGTGCACGTTGGTTAAATCAAGCTAAGGAAGAGACGACTAAAGTGATCAATTTCAAATGTGATTATGAAGAAAATTGAATCACGATAGTTGAGAGATAGAACCGGATTTCGGATAACACGGGAGCACGGTTCTTCAAGGATTCTAAGAGTGCATTCATCCCTGTAATCACATCACCACACAAACACAAAGAACCTATAGAGGTCCCCCTACACTTAGGAGGTTAAAACGGAAAAGGATAGATACTCGGGCTGCCTCCCGAGGAGCGCTTGTTTTTGATAACCGAGTCACGAGCCTGACTCGACCCAAAATTAGTTCATGGGAAACGTGGTGAGGGATGGAATCATCTCTTGAGAGATGTCCTCACCAAAGTACAACTTTACTCGTTGGCCATTCACCTTAAAATTAGGTCCATTAGGTTGAGCGAGCTCGAGAGTACCATATGGAAAAATTTGGGCAATGGTGAATGGGCCGGACCAACGAGATTTCAGCATGCCCGAAAAGATTTTCAACCGAGAGTTACAGAGTAAAACTTTGTATCCAACTTGGAACTCTCGGTTTTTAATCTTAGAGTCGTGAATGAGCTTAGTCTTCTCCTTATAGATCAAAGAATTTTAATAAGCCTCATTCCGGAGTTTATCCAGCTCATTGAGTTGGATCTTGCGTAGGTCACCGGCTTTGTTGATATCGAAATTAGCCCACTTCAAGGCCCAGTAAGCCTTGTGCTCCAACTCAATTGGGAGGTGGCATGCTTTCCCGTACACGAGACGATATGGTGTACAACCAATCGGAGTCTTGTATGCGGTATGAAAAGCCCACAAAGCATCATCAAGTTTATCAGCCCATAAGGCACGATGCTCTCCCACGGTTCGTTCAAGAATTCGCTTTAATCCTCGGTTAGAGATTTCAGCCTGGCCTTAGTTTGTGGGTGGTAGGCGGTGGAAAGACGATGATTTACACCATACTTAGCCATGAATCTTGCGAATTGGTCATTGCAAAAATGAGTCCCGCGATCACTAATAATGGCACGAGGCACACCGAATCTAGCGAACATCGGTTTCAAAAAGTTACAAACCACCCTTGCGTCATTAGTGGGTAAAGCTTTGGCTTCAACCCATTTAGAAACGTAGTCAACGGCTACAAGGATGTATTTGATTCCTTTAGATGAAGGGAATGGCCCCATAAAGTCGATACCCCGAACATCAAAGATTTCACATTCTTGAATAAAATTCTGAGGCATCTCATCTTTATGTGTGATCTTGCCTTGTTTTTGGCAAGCATCACAATGTATAACCATCTCGTGAGCATCACGATAAATGGTGGGCCAATAAAATCCCGAGTCAAACACTTTTTTGGCGGTGTAGTTGGGACCAAAGTTACCACCGGTGGGTCCTTTGTGGCAAGCGTCAAGGATTTCTAAAGCTGCCGGTCCATCAACACATCGACGAATAATCAAATCGGCACATTGTTTGAATAGATATGGGTCATCCCAAAAGTAAGTCTTAATGTCTTTGAAGAACTTCTTCTTTTGTTGGGATGTTAACCCGTCAACGAGAATTCCACCCGCCAAGTAGTTTGCAATGTCCGCAAACCACGGGGTTTCATCAGAATTCGAGTTGATAGACATTAAGGTCTCCAGGGGAAAAGAATCATTGATTTCTTTGTTCGGATGATCGCCTTGGAAAGGATCCTCAAGTCTACTGAGATGATCCGCGGCTAGGTTTTCAGCTCCCTTCTTATCACGAATTTCGATTTTAAATTCTTGGAGTAGCAAAACCCAGCGAAGAAGTCTTGGTTTGGAATCTTGCTTAGTCAACAAGTACTTCAACGCGGAATGATCGGTATAAATGATTGTGGTGGAAAGGACAAGATAGGGGCGGAACTTTTCAAAAGCATAGACAACAGCTAAAAGCTCTTTTTCGGTTGTCGTGTAATGCAAATGAGCCCCTGTCATTGTCTTGCTAGCGTAATGGATCGGTTGGAAGTGTTTGTTCACTCTTTGGCCCAAAACCGCTCCAATAGCAAAGTCGCTAGCATCGCACATCAACTCAAAGGGAAGCTCCCAATTAGGGGTAACCAAGACCGGTGCCTTAGTTAGCTTATCCTTAAGCAGGTTGAAGGCTTCAATACACTCGTTGGAAAAGATAAAAGGAGTATCTTTTTCCAAGAGGTGGGTCATCGGGCGGGAGATTTTAGAAAAATCTTTGATGAATCGATGGTAGAAGCCCGCATGACCGAGGAAACTTCTCACACCCTTCACTGTTGAAGGTGGAGGCAACTTAGAAATAACATCGACTTTAGCACGGTGTACTTCAAGACAGGATTTGGAGATCTTGTGTC
This sequence comes from Glebionis coronaria, assembly GCA_025667525.1. Classification (NCBI taxonomy): domain Eukaryota; kingdom Viridiplantae; phylum Streptophyta; class Magnoliopsida; order Asterales; family Asteraceae; genus Glebionis; species Glebionis coronaria. The sequence goes on along the minus strand of JANFOE010002412.1, from coordinate 20,976 downwards.
CTAGCACGATGCCCTCTTTTACCATGAAATGGCATTTTTCTCAATTAAGAACAAGGCGAGTGTCTTCACACGGCTTAAGCATACGTTCTAAATTGGCAAGGCAAGCAGAGAATGAATCACCATAAACCGAGAAATCATCCATGAATACTTCCATAGTTTCTTCAACCATGTCATGGAAGATAACCATCATACACCTTTGGAACGTCCCAGGAGCATTGCATAAACCGAAAGGCATGCGTTTGTAAGCAAATGTTCCATAAGGACAAGTGAATGTGGTCTTTTCTTGGTCTTTGGGATCGATGGGAATTTGAAAATACCCGGAGAAACCGTCTAAAAAGCAGTAATAGTCATTACCAGCTAGACGCTCGAGCATTTGATCCATGAAAGGAAGAGGAAAGTGATCTTTTCTCGTGGCATCATTGAGCTTGCGATAGTCGATACAAACTCTCCACCCAGTAACGAGACGAGTGGGAATCAACTCGTTGTGTTCATTGGGAACAACGGTTATTCCGCCCTTCTTGGGCACACAATGGACGGGACTTACCCAAGGTGAATCCGAGATAGGGTAAATCAAGCCGGCATCAAGAAGTTTGATAACCTCTTGTTTGATGACGTCGTGAATGCGAGGATTAACCCTTCTTTGGCTCTGGATTGTGGGTTTAAAGTCATCTTCCATGAGAATCTTGTGAGTACAAAAGTTTGGATCAATTCCGCGGATATCAGAAATTTTCCAAGCAATTGCCTTCCTATGATCTTTAAGCACGGCGATGAGGCGAGATTTCTCTTCTTCTTTCAAGTCCTTAGCAATGATGACGGGCGACTTCTTCTTTTCTTCAAGGAACACGTACTCGAGATGGGGCGGCAACTCCTTAAGTTCTAAATCCGGAGGATTTTCGATGGGAGGCGTATTCAAATTTGGTTCATCAATAGCAATATCCTTGGGAGATGGTGGAGAAATATTGTCTTCTTTAAGAAGGTTCTCAATGAGGCGAAGATCTTCATCCCAATCGGTGGGAGAATCGTCATGTTCTAAGTTTACATCTCCCATGGTGGCTTCCAAATCTTTCCAAAGGAAATCACTTTCTCCAAATAGAGATAGTGATGAGTCAATAGAGGAAACGGTCTCAACATTGCGAGGAGAGGTAGGAATACTTTTACAAGCATCTTTGAAGTGTTCTTCACAAGCCTTATCAAGAACGTCAATACAATTAACACTCTCGTATGAATAAGGCTGTTTAGAAAGCTTTCCCATGTTGAAGACGATTCTATCGTCACCCACTCTCATGATAAGCTCACCGGCTTCAACATCGATGAGAGTGCGAGCGGTCCTCAAGAATAGACGACCAACAATTAATGGCACACGAGGGTCCATATCGTAGTCGACGACGACGAAATCGGCAGGAAAAGTGAATTTGTCGACCCCTACAAAGACGTCTTCGGCTATCCCCACTGGATAAGCAACCGTACGGTTAGCTAAGTCCAAAGTCATTTTGGTGGGGACTAGCTCAGGGAGAGATAATTGCTTCCAAACGCTTAAAGGTATTAAGTTAATACTGGCACCTAGATCGGCTAGGGCCATGCAATTCTCTACTCCCGGGAAGTTGCAAGGGATTAAGAACCGACCCGGATCACCAAGTTTAGTTGGCAATTTCCTTAAGATCATTGTAGAGCAATTCTCATTAAGTTGGGTGTTAGCGATATCAAGAAGCTTCTCCTTGTCGCTAAGAAGATCTTTGAACATTTTCGCGTATTTAGGCATGTGAGCGAGAGCCTCAGCGAAGGAGATGTTGAAATTCAATTGTTTAAACATTTTAAGGAAGTTCGAAACTTGAATATCGTCCTTGCTTTTGAGCTTCTCTTTCCTCAACCTTGAAGGATAAGGTATATCGGAAGAAGAGGAAGGCTTTGGGATCGAAGGATCACTCACATCCTTGGGTGGAGGAGGGGTAGAAGTAAGAGGTGGAGAAATTGGGGAAGTAGAAGGATGAGGAATATGAGCAGGTGACTCGTTTTCCGTAGTTACAATCACCGGTGGAGGTATAGGAAGCTCGGGTTCCTTGGTGCCTTTGCCACTGCGAGTGGTGATTGCTTTCATCTCCCCTCTTGGATTCGCAACGGTGTTACTCGGAAGAGTACCCGAAGAAGAGGGTTGATTACCTTGGAAGAAACTAGCCATCATGTTCCTTAAGTCATTCGTTTCACTTGCCAAAGTGTTTCTCATATCAGCTCGAAGATCGTTCCCTTGTTTCACCATATCTGCTTTCAAGTTGAGCACTTCCCGCTGGAGATTGTCCACGATCACATCATTAGTCCTCATGTAGGTTCCAATATCTTGGGGTAATGCGGTGGGTTGGTTGGGAGGAGCATTGTAGGCGGGTGGTTGATAAGCAGGTTATTGGTAAACTTGGTTGTTTCTTTGAGGTGGATATGGTTGTTTGTGAGGTGGTTGGTATGGTGCACGAGGTTGTTGTTGAGGAGGGCGATTAAGGTTTTGTTGTTGGTTTGGGTTGTTAGGAGGAAAATCGGGCGGGGAAAGAAAGTTGTTTGAGCGGTAGCTAAGCAAGTTGCGGTCTCCTTGAGGACGAGCTTGATAAGCGGCTGGAGGATAGGTACTGTATGCTGCATTAACATTCTCAGAGGGATAGTCTTGGGTGGCGGTACAAGTGGTGTAAGAGTGAGGACCCCCGCATATCTCACATGGTTGGCTAACAGCATTGACTTGAGCGTCGTGAGCGTTTTTAGCGTTGATGTTGTTGGTATTGTTAGCGGTGTGGGTAACAAGCGATTCAAGAAGCGTAGTAATTTTGTCAAGTCGCTTGTCGTTGTCACTAGTACTAGCACTAGCGGCATTGGTCCGCACACTCTTGGTTTGCACACAAGACTTATTCTCAATGATATCCCAAGCGGCATTGGAAGTCTTAACCAAAATATTACCCCCCGAGGCACTATTTAGTGAATCTTGGTCATTCATGCTTAAACCATTATAAAAAGTATTAATTTGGTGCACTTTGGTAAAACCATGTTGTGGGCACTTTCTTAAAAGATCTTTAAAACGGTCCCAAAATTCACTAAAAGACTCATCGTACTTTTTTTAAAAATTAATGATTTCATTTCGCAAAGCGGTAGTACGAGAGGGTGGGAAAAAGTAGTTTATAAACTTGGTCTCCAAATCCGTCCACGTAAGAATACATTGTGGCGGTTCCTTTGCAAGCCAATGTCGGGCTTGTCCCTCTAAGGAGAAAGGAAAAAGTTGCAAACGGATTACCTCTTGTGGAACACCATTAAATTTGACCGTATTCGTGAGTTGTAGGAATCTCTTGATGTGGTCATGTGGATCATCAATGGTACGTCCCAAGAATGGTTGAGCAGAGAGCATCTGGATAAAGCCGGATTTGAGCTCAAAGTTGTTGGCTGCAATCACGGGTATGACAATTGGATCATTGTTGCCATCTACATGTGCTTGCAAAAGTTCAATCATCGGGCGATTATCCGATAGAGGCTCATTTTTGTTGTTATTATTGTTGTTGAGAGGTGGATTGTTATTGTTGTTATTGTTTTGAGGTGGGTTATTGTTGTTGTTGTGTACACCGGCCATGTCTAAGCCTTCGAGAGGCTCGGGCTCTTGATAAGACGTTGATCGTGTACGCATGCACCTACAAAAGAACTAACAAAGCAAAAAAAAAAGAAATATTTTTGGTTCTTATGGTTTTTTAATTTTTTTTGTATTTTTGAAAATTTTATATTTTTTAGGGTTTTTGAAAATTTTATGAAAAAGTAACGTTCACGGCGAACGGATCCCAAAATCCAAGTTCTCACAAAAAACTGTTAATCTTAACGAGAAGAGCCGGCAGCGGTGCCATTTGATACAAGAGATTTGCTATGGGTTCTGATTGTGGTAAAATACGACTCTTGTTTAGGAAAACAAAAGAACGTATATGAGCGGTAAGTATCGAGTGATGATTTTAGGAAAAATCAACACTAATGACCCACAATCAAATAAAATGAGAGAAAAAGTTCGTTTCCCAAGGAGGTATATGTGTGTGTTCTAATTTGTATTTATTTGAGATTAATATTAAGAGAATGGGGATGAGAGGATGAAAAGACGGATACGTTAAAATTAAACTACGACGTAAACGTAAAACCGTGAAAAACTACCCAAATTAAAAATTTATTACTAAAACCAAAAACAAAATCAAGAAAAGATTAAAACAAGTCTAAAATAATATAAATAAAGATAAAAATCCAACAAAGATATTTTAAAACCTTTTATTAATTAAATAATTAATTTTAAATGCTAATTAAAGCCCTAAAATTAAATTTAATTAATTCAAATGTCAAAAATATGATTTTATTGAACAATTACTTAACTTATATTATTAGAAGACTAAAAAGTATTTTTCTAAAAATTAAAACCTATTAAAACTATTTTTAAAACTCTAAAAATGATTTAAACTAATAAAAACCTAATTAAACTTAAAATAATTATAAAAATAAATTTAAAAGCTTAAAAATTATTCTAAAAATGGAAATGATCCTAATTAATGCTAAAGAATTTAAGAAAAATGAAAAAGAAAGAAAAAGAAAATTTTGAAAATTTAATAATAAAATAATAATAAAATATTACTAAAAATAAAAAGTTTCTAAAATTTAAAATAAAAAATTTATAAAAATCCTAAATATTATAACTAAGAGAAAAACACAAATTAGAAGTCCTAAACCCTTTTTAATAATTTTATAAAAATCTTTAAAGTTTATAAAAAACCTTAAAATAATATAAAATTAAAAATTAAAGTTTTTAAAACCAAAACAAGTTGTAAACCTCAAGTTATTATTTTAAAACCTAAAAATTATTTTTCCTAAAAATAAAAACTATTTTTGGTTTTTTTTAATGAATTAATAAAAAACGTCTATTAAATAAATTCTAATAAATAAACTAATAAAAGGAAAATTATGAAAATAGCCTAGAAAAATCTGTAAACTTAATTAGATTCTAGGAAAAATGAAATAAGCAAAAATGAGAAGCAAATAAGCTGGAAATAAGATAAATAAGCCACGGCTTTATTAAAAAAGCTAGAAACTAATAGACTTTAAGTAATAAACCTTTCACGTTAATACACAAGATAAATGCTAGCACACTGGTAAGAGCCTTGAACCCTCCAACGAGAGGTCAGGGGTTCGAAGCCAGGCTAGTGGATTTTTTGCTATTTATTTTTTTTTCTATTTTTTTCCTTTTTCAACCCAACCAGTGAGCTTAAATAGCTTAATTCTAATCCAATATCACTTTTATAGCTAGATTATGCCAAATTTAGGACCAAAAACGTGACAGACTCCAATTATGAACACAAGCAGATTGCTTAAATGTTCTTGCTTTTTGACTTGGCCAAGAGGACTTGGCAATGCTGTTTGGTGATGATATTATGGATACAAAGGGCACTCTTGTGCTCCTTTGAGCACAAGAAGTCACAAAGCAAGCAAGAAACAAGCAATCAGCAAGCCAAATATCACAAATAATGCACACAACAGCCTAAAGCAAGTTTCTGAGGTGTGTATAGCAGATCAGTGGACTTAAATGCTCATAACTTGCATCCTAGTGAAACTTAGGCTCCCAAATTTGACACACAAACTCACCAACTAACACACAATCAAGCTGCAAACCTGGAATACCCTAGGTCTAAGCAGATTACAAGATCAAGCACAACAATTGGGTAAAAATCAAGCAAAAGTGGATATGCAGATTCTAAACTTACTTTTTTCTTTAAAACCTATCAAACTTATTCAAATCTTGTACCAAACTAATTAACTACTTAATACTAACCTATCTTAACCTTTTTTAAAGACTCTAACACTTTTTATTATCACTAATCAAAGCATGTGTTCTGCTAAAACCTATAACCAAACACCCTTTTAAAATCTGGAAACCAACTTTCACAAACCAAAATGCTTCCAAAGGCTACCAAATTGATTCATATGCTATCTAACATGCATATCATAACATGAGAACACAAATCAAAGCAGTCTAACACACTTATGCATCAAATCACATAGGATCATATGAACAAGCACTATTTTCTGAAATTTAAACAAGGTAAAGGGTTTTACCTTAGGACCCTTACATCCAAGGGTCCTAGTGGTTGCTTAACCACCTCCTTATGCACACGGGTGCATGCAGAACCTTGGATCAACACACAATCAACACCTGCTAAAAGAAATCAAACAAAAGAACACAAAAATATGCAATAGATGTATATTCTGATTTCTTTCTTTTTACTTCTTAAAACCTTACCAAACTTTTCCAAACTTTCTAAACACGTTTTTATTACCCTTATATTACCAATAACATGAACTAAGAACACCAAATCCTTAACACAAATTTCTGACAAAAATCTCTCAGATTTTCAGAAACTTTGAAATAACTTGAAACCTCAATATTACTTAAACAAATTTAAAAAGATGGAACTCAATCTCTCTTCAACAGTAAACACCACTTTAAATAAACATAAAAAGGAATTATAATGTTTTCAAACAAATACCAAACTTTTATTTTATCTTAAAAGGATTACAAAATTTTGAAGAGAAATTGGAACAAAGGGTCACCCACAGGTTGGGGCCTCTTTTATACTAAGCTAAGAAGGATCTAGAATCCAAAAAACTAAACCCTAATACATGGAAAAATCCCTAATATGCCCTTGGACGTTTTTGGTGTGAATTGTCCTTTCTTGATCTCCACTGTTTAATTTTGCGTTGTGAGTAAGCAATGAATCTCCATCGTTGATGTAGGACACGTCACATGCCTTGGAGCCAAAGGAATGCTCCTATTGGTGGATGGGGAATTGGGGGTTTGGTACACACGCGTGGGGTTGGGTAGTTTAGGAGTGGGAAGGGTTTTAGGTGGTGTGAATTACACGTGTGCTTGATTAATTGGATTTTAACCCAAGTTAAATGAAGGTAAATTCTGGGCTGGTAAAAAGGTGAATAGTTCTTTCTTTGATCCGTTTTTGGGGGAGAAAACATGTTAGGCGCGTTTTTAGGATTTGAAAGTTTCAGTTGTCAACTTTGGTCCCTTTGTTTTGAGATTTTTGGCATTAAAGGTTTTTATGCCCTAAAACCCGTTTTACTTTGTAAATAACTTTCCCCACTTGACATTTTTGGCACAAGACTTTGTAAAAGGCTTATCAAGGGTTGTTTTTGACCTTTTGTGATAATTCAAGGGCTGAACTTGGACAATCTTGATCTTCAAAGGTCTTCAATGTCTCTTAAACTTCATGAGGGACTATAATTGGCATTTTGAAATTGTTGAGGGACTATTCTTGCCATTTCTTCAAAGTTGAAGGACCTTTTTGCAATTTTGACAAACTTAAGGGACCAAACTTGTAATTATTAATATACAAGTTTTTTAAGTGTCATTTCTTCAATAAATGATGATCAATCTTGTTTTGTCTTCAAGTCTTCAAGGGTATTTGATGAAAATTCCATGATTAGAGCCCGGTTCTTTGTACGGCTTCGTTTCTCGTGTTCGTTTTTCCTTGTATCTTGTGATCTTTTGTCTTTTTCACGATATCCATACCTAAAATACACAAGTAAACAAACACAAGCATATATATGGTATTTTATGACATTTTAGTGCATTTAAAGCCCGAAAAGAACGATGAGATCATGTATAAATGCCATCTCATCACTCCCCCATACTAAGCCATTGTCGTGCCCTCACGCAATGCTAGAATAAAGTATCTAAGCATCACCAAAGTTCAATTTTATTAACCTTTATTGAAAAGTAAAAGACTTGCAACATACTACGATGATGTGTAAAGACATAATGTATGATTTTCATCACCAAAATGTGACTTTTAGGGTCAAAGAATAGAAACAAGTTAATGTCCCTTAGAGTAAATTTCGTCATCCTTGATTGTCATACATTCCATGCCAAGTGCAAAAACAAGATCATTGTTGGTACAAGTCACAATGCTAACACTACTCATACGTTCAAATTGTGTAATACTTTTTCTCCCCGCAATCCTAGTTATTATAAAAGGAAATGGGTTACTAGCATTTTTTATCTATTTGTCATGGATCACAAGTGATTCATATTGACTTATTTGAGTAGTTATTAGTCCGAAAGCAAAGTAGCACGATTTGATTAATAGTTAGCCGAAGGACAAAATCTTTTAAAACGGCTTCTCGTGTATCTCCTTAAGTTCATATCTTGGCATAACTCGTTTCACGATTTGAGACCTTTCTCGGACCGATATTTGGCATGTACTTCATACTTCAAATCTTGGGAAGACGTTCTTGAAATTATGGTCTTCTCTTCATATATTTGGAATTTCTTCACTTGACGTTTTTTGAGAGATTCTTCATATAGGACCACGACTTCATCATTTTTCTTCAATCTTTACTTTGGATTTTGATATACAACGATCCGCCTCCTTTTCGGACTTGGATATATTTATCCTCATACCTTGTTAGGGTCTTTTTGGATAGACTTTCTCCATTCTTTAGGGGAGTAATAGCTTCTCGTCGTGTGTCTCGATCCTTCATATTGATTTTGGAATAATGATACTTCACATCATCTTTGGATCTTTAGCAAAAATAGAGCTCCTCATGCCTTGTTAGGGCCTTTTTGGATGATCGCCAATCTTCGCGTCCCGCTTCAATAAGTTATGCCTTGGCTATGAACTCTATTCAACCCCGAGCAACTTTTAAACGATCTTGCGCTAGAGGCTAAGTAACTTTTCAAATCGTACGACCTTACTTATTGCAATTATGTTTTATTCCTAATGCATTGATCTTATGGGAAGAAAAAGCCACAATTAAAAACATATGAGTTTTTGAAAGAACACTTCTATGTTTTTACGTTTAGCATGATCACTTGTCTAACTCTATCATTTCTCGTTCTTCACTATTTAAAGACCTCTAATTAAAGAGACTCGTGAATACTTAGCCATGCAAGTCAAAATTAAGCCAAATTTGGATTAGCTTTCATTAAGACTATATCAAATCAAAGTTTTGGGTTTTCAAGCCACCTATAGGATCTTGCACTTTCTTGGACTTTTTCAAGTTTAGAGAATGCGTTTTAAAGTTCCCTTGATAAGTGACTTTCTAGAATCAATTATAGGAACTTGCGAAAAGTTCTTGTTCTTAACCCGAATGAATTAAGACTTTCGCGTTTTAAAGCTCCCTATATAAAAGTCTAGCAAAACTTGAATTGAGCGGGTTAAGGAATGTAAATGGCTCCAAATGCCCATCAAGTTAAAAATTAACTCTTATTCTACCCATCGGAAAATATACATTCGTGTCTTAAAAACACTTATGAAAACTAAGAAAAATTTTAAAATTTGGCCATTTTTAGCCTTATTAGCAAAACAAAACATTGAAAGTTGGGAAAACGTGAGGGCGTAGCAAAGCAAGTACCTATTCACCCCCCCATACTAAAAGTAAACATTGTCCTCAATGTTTCGAGTCTAAAGGTGGAGCACCCCCATACTAGAGACGAAGAGTCGAGTGCTTAGGATCTAGCATGGAAAGGGTGATCAACAATATATCTAAAGCCGTTTATTAATTATGCTAAAAGATAATTGTTAGAACAATAAAGGATATGTCATGGATTCGTGAAAAACTTCTTCAAACGAACGATGGAGGCTCACGTAAACGAACACGAGAGTCTTCAATCGTAGACGATGATGATCTAGATAACACAATCACAAACAACCACGAGACAACGAGTTGGAAGGGTACAAGTCCCCTTATTAGTGAATAAAAAGCATAAAGATAAGCATGGGATCTCCCCCACGAGGCACCTCGTTTTTGATTACCGAGTCATGAGCTCGACTCGATCCCCTCGAAATGTGAACATTTAGGGAAAATCATGGTATGGTCAATTTTTGATGGGGCTTACATGATAAACAAGGCCCAAAAAGCAACCGGTATAAAGGACTAAGTCCTTAGATGATGCAAAATACCGGGGTCGAAGATGGCGTTCTCGTTTCCATTGGAAAAACAAATTAACGCCACTTCAACATGTGCCATAAACTCAAAGAGTTTGAAGAAAATAGATGAGAAGTAGAAGGGTGAGACAATTGGTAAGACAAACGTTTGAGCTACTCGAGGTAGACTCGCACCAAGCAAATAGATATAGTTTCCATTTATTGCATCGGTGGAAGACCGAGATTTCCCTTTACATGAAATTCCGGGATCGAATATCTCGTCCTCGGTGGACAAGGATGAGGGAACATAAGGGGTTTCCCCCATACTAGAACCACACAAAACATCGTCAAAAGGAGTAGACGAGTTTGTAGCACTCAAATCACGTGGTGATGACGGAGTTAGATTTGTAGAAAAATCACATTTAAGATCTTTTTCTTTGTTATCTTTTAAACTCTCCTTATGAAAACCCTTTTTGATTATGTCGAAAATATTCGGTGTTTCTAAGACGATGTTAGTCACACTAAAAATTCTCACATTTTGAAACCGTTTTGGTTTTGGTGGTGGCAAGTTCTCAAAACGTTTATCGACGAAGAAAACCTCCCCATCGGGGCCAACATATTCATCATCCGAAAGATCTTCCGTAGAAACCGGCAACTTATCAACACTTTTCAAGAATGATTGTTCGAGATGAGGCGAAGGATTTTTCGATTCAAGTATTGATGGTTTCTTCTTTGTAGGCTTAGCACTCATAACCTCCACCGGCGGAGGAAATGGTAAATTGTTTTTGGAGACATTCCCTAAAACTCTTGGTGAAAATTCTTTGCAAACGACATTGGTCGAGTCACCATGGTTTAAAGTTGCAATAGAATATACATGAGAAAGATTGGAGTTTTGTGTTGCATTGATGACAAGTTCTTCTTCATTGAAACGAAGGGTGATTTTACGAGCATGAACATCGATAAGTGCTCTTGATGTATCCAAAAATGAACGACCCAAAATGAGAGGAACTTTTCGATCGATAGGAATGTCTACAACGATAAAGTCAACGGGATAGTAAAACTTTCCGACTTTAACGAAAACGTCCTCGGCTACTCCACATGCCATGATCGTAGAATGATCGGCCATCTCGATGGACATGTTCGAAGGAGTAAGAGCCGGAAGCGAAAGCGATTTGAAAATCTCGAGAGGCATTAAATTAATACTAGCGCCAAGATCGGCCAAGGCGTAGCATTCCTCCATATCTTGAATAGCACACGGAATCAAAAATTTACCGGGATCACCGACTTTTTGTGGTATGCGGCTTAGAAAAACCGATGAACAACTAGACGATTGTTGTAACTTCTCTTTGTTGTTTAGCATACTTTTGAAGTTTGCGGCGAATCGAGGCATCATGATTAAAGCATCGGCAAAACTTATGTTAAAATGCAAATCACGAAACATTTTCATAAATAGCTCAAATTGATAATTGTTCCTTTCTTGTGCTTTCTCTTTGTTACGTCTCGAAGGGTAGGGTAAAGGTGGTGTGGGTTGGTCATTAGGCGACGGCCTTGGAGACTCGGGTTCCATAATTGGTATTGGTGTAACCGTAGGTGTGGTTTGAGCGGTACTTCGTGGGATTGTAATGTGCTCCTTTTCGACCATCACCTCGGGTTCTTTCTCGATTTCCTTCTCCGTAGAAGTACTTGGTCGAGAGATTGGTTCCTTGAAAGTTTTACCACTTCGTGTAGTAATAACCTTCATTTCTCCCTTCGGGTTTGCAATGGTATCACTAGGAAGACCACCCGAGGAAGAGGGCTTACACATGATTGCTTCAAACATTTTACCCATTCGGTCCTCAAATTTTGATTGCCTAGCATCCGCTTTCAATAATTCTTGCTTAATCTCATGTTGTCCTAATTCCATCTTTTGTTGGTTTTGTTGAAGACGTTGGACATTTCCTTCCATTTTGTTAGCATGAGTTTTAAGTTCATTAGCAAGTTCATTTTTAAGCTCGTTTTTCAACTCGGATCTTAAGCTAATCATCTCACGTTGCATATTATCAAATTTAGCATCATTTGCTTTTGCATAGTCCAAAAATTCTCCTTGCAAATTTTTCGTGTGAGCATTTTGAAAACCTTGTGTAGTGTTTTGAAAATCACGGTTTTGGTTTTGATTAGAGATTTGTCCATTCCCACTTTGATAATTCCCTTTGTTGTAATTGCGTGTGTTGCCTTGGTAATTACCTTGGTTGTTGTTTCGATAATTATTAGCATTTTGATTTGGTGGAGCTTGATTTTGGCGGGAACCTTGGCCGTTTTGGTTGTAAGTTCCCGTTGCTACATAAGCATTCGAAGTGTTACCATCCGCGGTAATGCACTCGGAAAGATCATGAGCTCCTCCACACGATAAACAACTCTTAGCAACCGCTTTAACCGAAGCGGAATTGGAAGCTTCTTGAGCCTTCCAATGGGACATTAGATTAGCAAATCTATCAAAAAACCGATTTTCCTCATTAGCTTCATCATGTAAGGCGTTAATGCTACGAGATGATTGTGACGAAGATGACGAACCCATATTGGCAACACTCGGTGTGTTACGAGGGCTATAAACCTTAGATCGATTTTCAATGATTTGTAAAGCCTCATTTGTCGTCTTGCACAAAAAATTACCACCCGCGGCGGCATTCAAATAATCTCGTTCATGATCATTAAGCCCATTATAAAAGGTATCAATTTGATGCAATTCCGAAAAATCATGGTGAGGACATTCATGTAACATCTCCTTAAATCGTTCCCATGCCATTGAAAAACTTTCATTGTTACGTTGCACAAATCGTGAAATCTCATTTTTTAAGTGTGTTGTTTTCGATGGTGGAAAAAATTTGTTCACAAACTTAGAAACGAGATCGGCCCATGTCAAAATCGAATTTGGCGGTTCTTTCTCGAGCCAAATTTTTGCGGGTCCATCCAACGAATATGGAAACAACATCATCTTAATGGCGTCATGCGGAACATCTTTGAATTTGCTAGTGGCGGTGAGACGGTTGAAATTCCTAATGTGGTAATGCGGGTTGTCTTTCTCGTGACCTCGAAATTTGTTTGCTTGTAGCATCGACATTAAACCCGTCTTAATCTCGAAATTCTCCGCAAGGATGGCGGGAATAACAATAGCCTCTCCAAAACCCTCGGTGGGTGCTTGTAGCAACTCCATCATAGTACGATTAGCCATTACGACTTCTTGTTCTACAATAGGTTCAACAATTGGAGGTTCTTCAACAATCAACGATCCTTGATTTGCTTGCTTTTGAAGACGTTTACGAGCTCGTTTTGCTTGATTACGAGTGATCATAAACTTCACGAAGAATGGGAGGTGAGCAAAGAAGATTCTTTTTGGTTGTTTTGTGGATTTTCAATTTTTTTGTGTTTTTGATGATATTTAATTTTTTTGGATTTTGGTGTATCTTCGTAGACAACAATCTACAAAATCTCTCCTCGAATCAAACTCTTGATTAAAGAAGCCTCAAAGGAATGAAAACGATCACGTGGAGTGAACGCCTTCGAATGACTTTAGAACTTTGGTGAAAACCAAATTGTTCACGAGGGTTTAATCACAAAGAAAACCAAGCAAATATAGTATACGTATTAATACTTTGGGCGGCAAAACCCTCGATTAGCCTTCAATCTCAAAATACTCACAAGCAAGCGGGGAAACGAGGCGGCGCGAAGCACTTAAGAGCCTTTTTCCTTAGGGTATATTTTATAATACCCGCCTTATACCCACCTTATAGTTCGTATCTTTCAAAATCGAGCTTCACGAAAGTATTTATCTATTTTTGCCTTTTCTTTTTGTTTGAGATTCGAATACAATAATTAGGAGATCAAATCCCAATTAAGGTTGTGTTTTCACACTTTTGGAGATATTGTATATTGGTTGTGATACTTAATACAATATATTAATAATATTCACAAAGAAAAACCAAGAAAACCGATAATACGTGTTAAGGGAGTTCCACTTAACACAAATACTATTATGGATAATATCAAAAACAAAATTTTCCAAATTAAAGCACGACACACCTCCCCGGCAGCGGCGCCAAAATGATTGTGGTAAAATACGACTCTTGTTTAGGAAAACAAAAGAACGTATATGAGCGGTAAGTATCGAGTGATGATTTTAGGAAAAATCAACACTAATGACCCACAATCAAATAAAATGAGAGAAAAAGTTCGTTTCCCAAGGAGGTATATGTGTGTGTTCTAATTTGTATTTATTTGAGATTAATATTAAGAGAATGGGGATGAGAGGATGAAAAGACGGATACGTTAAAATTAAACTACGACGTAAACGTAAAACCGTGAAAAACTACCCAAATTAAAAATTTATTACTAAAACCAAAAACAAAATCAAGAAAAGATTAAAACAAGTCTAAAATAATATAAATAAAGATAAAAATCCAACAAAGATATTTTAAAACCTTTTATTAATTAAATAATTAATTTTAAATGCTAATTAAAGCCCTAAAATTAAATTTAATTAATTCAAATGTCAAAAATATGATTTTATTGAACAATTACTTAACTTATATTATTAGAAGACTAAAAAGTATTTTTCTAAAAATTAAAACCTATTAAAACTATTTTTAAAACTCTAAAAATGATTTAAACTAATAAAAACCTAATTAAACTTAAAATAATTATAAAAATAAATTTAAAAGCTTAAAAATTATTCTAAAAATGGAAATGATCCTAATTAATGCTAAAGAATTTAAGAAAAATGAAAAAGAAAGAAAAAGAAAATTTTGAAAATTTAATAATAAAATAATAATAAAATATTACTAAAAATAATAAGTTTCTAAAATTTAAAATAAAAAATTTATAAAAATCCTAAATATTATAACTAAGAGAAAAACACAAATTAGAAGTCCTAAACCCTTTTTAATAATTTTATAAAAATCTTTAAAGTTTATAAAAAACCTTAAAATAATATAAAATTAAAAATTAAAGTTTTTAAAACCAAAACAAGTTGTAAACCTCAAGTTATTATTTTAAAACCTAAAAATTATTTTTCCTAAAAATAAAAACTATTTTTGGTTTTTTTTAATGAATTAATAAAAAACGTCTATTAAATAAATTCTAATAAATAAACTAATAAAAGGAAAATTATGAAAATAGCCTAGAAAAATCTGTAAACTTAATTAGATTCTAGGAAAAATGAAATAAGCAAAATTGAGAAGCAAATAAGCTGGAAATAAGATAAATAAGCCACGGCTTTATTAAAAAAGCTAGAAACTAATAGACTTTAAGTAATAAACCTTTCACGTTAATACACAAGATAAATGCTAGCACACTGGTAAGAGCCTTGAACCCTCCAACGAGAGGTCAGGGGTTCGAAGCCAGGCTAGTGGATTTTTTGCTATTTATTTTTTTTTCTATTTTTTTCCTTTTTCAACCCAACCAGTGAGCTTAAATAGCTTAATTCCAATCCAATATCACTTTTATAGCTAGATTATGCCAAATTTAGGACCAAAAACGTGACAGACTCCAATTATGAACACAAGCAGATTGCTTAAATGTTCTTGCTTTTTGACTTGGCCAAGAGGACTTGGCAATGCTGTTTGGTGATGATATTATGGATACAAAGGGCACTCTTGTGCTCCTTTGAGCACAAGAAGTCACAAAGCAAGCAAGAAACAAGCAATCAGCAAGCCAAATATCACAAATAATGCACACAACAGCCTAAAGCAAGTTTCTGAGGTGTGTATAGCAGATCAGTGGACTTAAATGCTCATAACTTGCATCCTAGTGAAACTTAGGCTCCCAAATTTGACACACAAACTCACCAACTAACACACAATCAAGCTGCAAACCTGGAATACCCTAGGTCTAAGCAGATTACAAGATCAAGCACAACAATTGGGTAAAAATCAAGCAAAAGTGGATATGCAGATTCTAAACTTACTTTTTTCTTTAAAACCTATCAAACTTATTCAAATCTTGTACCAAACTAATTAACTACTTACTACTAACCTATCTTAACCTTTTTTAAAGACTCTAACACTTTTTATTATCACTAATCAAAGCATGTGTTCTGCTAAAACCTATAACCAAACACCCTTTTAAAATCTGGAAACCAACTTTCACAAACCAAAATGCTTCCAAAGGCTACCAAATTGATTCATATGCTATCTAACATGCATATCATAACATGAGAACACAAATCAAAGCAGTCTAACACACTTATGCATCAAATCACATAGGATCATATGAACAAGCACTATTTTCTGAAATTTAAACAAGGTAAAGGGTTTTACCTTAGGACCCTTACATCCAAGGGTCCTAGTGGTTGCTTAACCACCTCCTTATGCACACGGGTGCATGCAGAACCTTGGATCAACACACAATCAACACCTGCTAAAAGAAATCAAACAAAAGAACACAAAAATATGCAATAGATGTATATTCTGATTTCTTTCTTTTTACTTCTTAAAACCTTACCAAACTTTTCCAAACTTTCTAAACACGTTTTTATTACCCTTATATTACCAATAACATGAACTAAGAACACCAAATCCTTAACACAAATTTCTGACAAAAATCTCTCAGATTTTCAGAAACTTTGAAATAACTTGAAACCTCAATATTACTTAAACAAATTTAAAAAGATGGAACTCAATCTCTCTTCAACAGTAAACACCACTTTAAATAAACATAAAAAGGAATTATAATGTTTTCAAACAAATACCAAACTTTTATTTTATCTTAAAAGGATTACAAAATTTTGAAGAGAAATTGGAACAAAGGGTCACCCACAGGTTGGGGCCTCTTTTATACTAAGCTAAGAAGGATCTAGAATCCAAAAAACTAAACCCTAATACATGGAAAAATCCCTAATATGCCCTTGGACGTTTTTGGTGTGAATTGTCCTTTCTTGATCTCCACTGTTTAATTTTGCGTTGTGAGTAAGCAATGAATCTCCATCGTTGATGTAGGACACGTCACATGCCTTGGAGCCAAAGGAATTCTCCTATTGGTGGATGGGGAATTGGGGGTTTGGTACACACGCGTGGGGTTGGGTAGTTTAGGAGTGGGAAGGGTTTTAGGTGGTGTGAATTACACGTGTGCTTGATTAATTGGATTTTAACCCAAGTTAAATGAAGGTAAATTCTGGGCTGGTAAAAAGGTGAATAGTTCTTTCTTTGATCCGTTTTTGGGGGAGAAAACATGTTAGGCGCGTTTTTAGGATTTGAAAGTTTCAGTTGTCAACTTTGGTCCCTTTGTTTTGAGATTTTTGGCATTAAAGGTTTTTATGCCCTAAAACCCGTTTTACTTTGTAAATAACTTTCCCCACTTGACATTTTTGGCACAAGACTTTGTAAAAGGCTTATCAAGGGTTGTTTTTGACCTTTTGTGATAATTCAAGGGCTGAACTTGGACAATCTTGATCTTCAAAGGTCTTCAATGTCTCTTAAACTTCTTGAGGGACTATAATTGGCATTTTGAAATTGTTGAGGGACTATTCTTGCCATTTATTCAAAGTTGAAGGACCTTTTTGCAATTTTGACAAACTTAAGGGACCAAACTTGTAATTATTAATATACAAGGGTTTTAAGTGTCATTTCTTCAATAAATGATGATCAATCTTGTTTTGTCTTAAAGTCTTCAAGGGTATTTCATGAAAATTCCATGATTAGAGCCCGGTTCTTTGTACGGCTTCGTTTCTCGTGTTCGTTTTTCCTTGTATCTTGTGATCTTTTGTCTTTTTCACGATATCCATACCTAAAATACACAAGTAAACAAACACAAGCATATATATGGTATTTTATGACATTTTAGTGCATTTAAAGCCCGAAAAGAACGATGAGATCATGTATAAATGCCATCTCATCAGGTTCAGATTAAGTCTCTCGGAATCCTCTCGAAGTGATCACAGCTCAAGGTGGAATAGTTGTTCTTGGTGACAAATAGGGGGTTTGGTTTTCTATTCTACTAAAAGGTAAAGAGTCGTAGAGTAATTAATATGAAAACTAAGCGAGGTAAGATTGAACTAAATATGAAATGAACTTGAAATTTAAAACTTTGTAAACTATAAAGTTTAAATAATCGAAATGCAAAACTGAATTCTATCGGAATGCACCAAATTCATGACCATCGGAATACAACTAAAACAAACCATCGGAATAATCCAAGTGAAGGTCCATCGGAATGCTAAGCTGAATACCCATCGGAATGTCAGGTACAATTCTGTCGGAATATGGTCAATCGCAATGATCACAATCGGAATATCCTAGATCAGAAAGTCAGATCGGAATAATCCAATTACCTTTGTCGCAATGTCCAGATCGGAAAGTTTCAAACTAAAAATGGGCAGAGTTTCCTCTTAACAAAGACCTTAGTCCCGTCGGAATATGAGATCGCAATGAGCGATCGCAATCCCAGATCGGAATAAGGGGGAAGTTACCAAGTATCGCAAAGTAGAAACCCTAAGGTTTATTGCAATCACCAAATACCTATCTGAATGTTCTGTCGCAATAACAAAACCCTTACCTTTTGCGATGGATGTCAAAGTATTACGATGGAATGAAATAAGCTAAAAACCAATAAGCACTTATCCAAAACTCAACAAGATCAATATCAAGGGGAACAAAATAAGCTACGAATGGAAAAACTTCCAAAACACCAAATACGCAAATTTTGTAAAGTAACTTTTGAAAGATTAAACTTTTGAGAAGATTAAAAATGAAATAAGCTAGACACCTAATAAGAAAATGATAACCCTTGTCAATCTTTAACACACGAATCACAAAACACAGAAGGTATAAACTTTTTATGTCGTGTGAAGAAATTAAAGACGAAAAGATGAAGAAAACAAGATTACGAACAATAAGAAACTTGAAAAAGATGAAGATGAAAACAAGATTAAGCTTAAAAGGTAAAGTATTGATTAAAAACAAGAAAGGAAGATGAAAGTTTTCTAGTGAGAGAAAGTTAAGCTTTCTCTCTCTAGAACCTACAAGCTATGAATGAAAGAAAAATGACTAAAAACTAACTAGCCTCCAAAATTGTGAGGAGAAGTCCTATTTATAAGCGTTTGCTTTGTGGGCTTGTGAATGGGCTTTGTTCATGGGCTTCTCTTCTTCTTTCTTCTTTAGTCTTTACGTTTCTCTAAATAAACGTTTCCGACTTTGGATTTTGAGAAGTGTCGGTGAATAATTCCAACTCGTCTTATAATCTTTTGTTTAATAGACTCGAGTTCTTCGACATATATGAATCTTCCATCTTTGGCCATTTTCTTCGATAAATCTTCAAATAGGCACAATGACTTCAAATCTTTTGCATCTCTTGGACAATAGACTTCGTCTTGAGTCTTTTTCTTCGATAAAACCCGTGCAATCCCATGTTTTCTTCAATATTCATCCGGTTGACTCTGAAAACACAATAAACACAAAAACCACGCATAATTCCAAACAAATGATATTAAATACGTGTTTTGGTCTTGTTTTAGTAAGAAATAAGTGGTAAGTGTTTACACACCTATCAAATGTTGATTGGGATTCCTGCTTATTATAGAAAGAAAATAGGAGGTAAGAAACCACAACTTTTGATGAATCTGGTTGGGCGCTACTCTAATGACGGATTCAACAAGTTAACTGATCGACATATCGAAAATCATGATGATAATCCTTCTGTTAATACGTTTAAGGAAATTGCACATATGTTCATCAACATTAAGTCATTAATGCAGAGAAACGTCCTATGATAAATACCATCATAGAGAAGATTGAGGATGCGTTAAAAGGCTTATGTAAGTCTTTTGGTTATATTTTATGAGAAGTTATAAATTTATAATATGTTCAATTGATCACTCATCAGTGATCACTGTATGCGTGTGTTGACAACTATAAAGAGTGTAAATATGCAATATATATTATATAGTAATCAAATAAGATATTTTCTAAGTAAAATATAGTACTCAAATGAGATTCATAAAAAATCCCATTAATTTATATAAACGGTACCCGTGCAATGCATTGATGTATATCTGGTGACTAATTTTTATCAATCAAATTAATGTCAAAATGTAAAACATTTGAATTAAAATAAATAAAATCATTAAAAGTGAAATAAAAAAAATTATAGACATATTAAAATGGATGTTGTATTAAAGAGAATACAATTTTAAAAATATGATAAAATTAGATTATGAAAAAAATAAATAAATTAAAAGATATTCTAATTTATAAATAAAAATGGTTTTTTAATAAGTTCTTATTAAAGTTTGTTTAAAAAACTAATGGTTTGAAATCAATTTTTAATTAAAATAATCTAATAGTTGAGATTTGGTATGTTTATCTTAATTTATAGTTTTCTTGTAATTATGATGTGTACATTCGCCTTTATATAGTAGTATAGAGAGCTGAGATCAATATATATATTTTTTAGCTTATACCACATCAACCAATTGCGTTCATTCAAAACAACTTTTCATTTTTTAAATTAAATATCTCACAAACGGTGAATCGCTAAGGGACAAAAAATAGACCTTACAACGAGAATTAAATCATCTTTCTATCGAGAGGCATATGTATATACTTTCGATTAACTTTTTTTTTTCTGATAAAATCATATATGATTCGTATCATGGATCAAATATGATTTTCTTAGAAAAAAGTTCATCAAAGTATATATAAATGTGCCCCTTGATAGAAAGATGATTTAATTCTCGTCACGATGGTATGTTTCGTTTTGCGTAGCGATTAACGGTTTCTAATATATTTAATTTTTTAAAAATTGATTTTTTTGTTAGATGAAAAAATAAGTGGTTGAAATTGGTTGATTGCGTCTATAGTAAAAAGAAAGTACACATTGAGTAGATAATTACGATCGATATCTATAGAAACATATAATAACTTACATTCAGATGATAACCATGTATTTTGTTTTCTTTGATACTTTGGCTATGACTTGGTTTGTTGGTTACTATCGATATTTATATGTATGTGATGCATGAGTTACTTCCCGACCTTATTGACAATTTTAGTGACTATGTTACTTTGGTTATGATTATGTTCATTCAGAT
>JANFOE010002411.1:0-32542 GCA_025667525.1 Glebionis coronaria | reverse complement strand
AAAAGACTCAAGACGAAGTTTATTGTCCAAGAGATGCAAAAGATTTGAAGTCACTAGGCCTATTCGAAGATTTATCGAAGAAAAGGACTAAAGATGGAAGATTTTCATAAGTCGAAGAAACTCAAGTCTATTTAACGAAGAAATTAAAAGACGAGTTGGATTTAATCGACGACAAATCCCGAATCAGAATCGGAAACGTCAACTTTTCTGAAAAGACGAGAAGACAAGAAGAAAGGGAGAAAGCCCACTCACCAACCAACCACTAGGAGTATAAATAGTCTTTCCCTTCACACAATTAGGGAGTAGTTCATTTTTCTTTTCCCCAGTTCCTTTGGTTCGTGGTTTTCATCACAAACACCACTAGGGTGTTTGATGATTTTTCATTTTTCTTTTTCAATCTTGTAATCATTGTTCATTAACCTTGTTACTCTTCCATTAATCAATCTATTCCATCTTTCTATTTATCTTGTTCTTCATCATTTTTATTGCAAGTTTCTAAGTTTCTTATTTGATTCAAGTTTGATTTCAAAAAGTTGTTGATTTAGTGTTTTTATTGGTGGGATTTGTTTCTTATGGTATGTTAATGATTATTGGTTAGTTTGGTAAAACCTTTTTGAGTATTTGGTTAGATTTTGGTTGTAATTCGTATCCCCTGTTCCGTCTCAACTGTTACTGTTCTTTCATTTCAAAACTTTCCGAACAGACCCAATATTCCGAATAGGCGAGACTTCCATTTGCCTTATTTGGAATTTTGGGTATTCCGAATGGAGTTTTTAACTTTCTTTTACTCGGAATATTTGAAATATTCCGAATGGTGTTGATATTCCGCATAGGGTTAGTTTTTCCGAATAGCCACATTTTTCCGCATAGAACCTATCTTTCCGCATAGACTTGATTTTTCCGAATAGAAGTATTTTCCGCATAAGAGCTAACTTTCCGAATGGTCCTTACTTTCCGCATAGAGCATTTTTCCGCATAAGCCAAATATTCCGAATAGCCCGGTTTTTCCGAATGGTCCTTATTTTCCGCATAGAACTTATTTTTTCCGCATAGAGCAAGTTTTCCGAATTGAGCTTTTTATTCAGCATAGCAATCATTCCGCATAGGGAACTTTCCGAATGGCCATACTTTCCGCATAAGCCCAACATTCCGCATAGGGTATTTTACTGTAAGGGTATTTCTCCAAGTATTAATTCAAGTTTTGTTTGTTGCTAGTTTTAAGTTTATTTCATTACCATTTTATTCATTTATCTGTTTAGTAGATTAGAAAACCAAATCCACTTTTTGTCACCAAGAACAAATCATTCCACTTTTAACTGAGATCAATTCAAGAGGATACCGAGAAATATTTTGAACCCCATATAAAACCATTGTATCAAATGGCGCCGCTGCCGGCTCCTCTCGTTAAGATCAAAAGTTTTTTGTGAGAATTTGGATTTTGGGATCCGTTCCCCGTGAACGTTACTTTTTCCTAAAAATTTTCAAAAACACTAAAAAATATAAAATTTTCAAAAATCCTAAAAAGTAAAAAACATAAAAAACCAAAAATATTTTTGCTTTGTTTTTCTTTGTTCGTTCTTTTGCAGGTGTATGCGCACTCGATCCACGTCTTATCAAGAGCCCGAGCCTCTCGATAACTTAGACATGGCTGGTGTACAAAACAACAATAACATACCACCTCCGAACAACAATAATAACAACAACAACCTGCCCTTCAACAACATGAATAACAACAACAATGAGCCCCTTCCGGATAATCGCCCAATGATTGAACTGCTGCAAGCTCATGTCGATGGCAACACGGATCCAATTGTTATACCACCAATTGCTGCCAACAATTTCGAGCTCAAGTCAGGATTTATCCAGATGGTCTCAGCTCAACCGTTCTTGGGACGAACCATTGATGATCCACACGACCACATCAAGAGATTTCTACAACTCACTAACACGGTCAAGTTCAATGGAGTTCCACAAGAAGTGATAAGGTTACAACTTTTTCCCTTTTCTTTAGAGGGACAAGCCCGGCATTGGCTTGCTAAGGAACCGCCACAGAGTATTCTCTCGTGGACGGATTTGGAAACAAAGTTTATAAATTACTTTTTTCCACCCTCTCGTACTACCGCTTTGCGGAATGAGATTATAAACTTTGAACAAAAGTACGATGAGTCATTCAGTGAATCTTGGGATCGTTTTAAAGATCTTTTAAGAAAATGCCCACAACATGGTTTTACCAAAGTACATCAAATTAATACTTTTTACAATGGTTTAAGCATGAGTGACCAAGATTCACTGAATAGTGCCTCAGGGGGTAATTTATTGGCTAAGACTTCCAATGCTGCTTGGGATATCATTGAGAACAAATCTCGTGTGCAAACCAAGAGCGTTAGGACCAATGTTGCTAGTGCTAGCACTAATGACAGCGACAAGCGATTAGACAAAATCACTACGCTTCTTGAATCGCTTGTCACCCACACCGTCAGCAACAACAACAGCAACAACGCCAAAAACGCACAAGTGAACGCTGTCAGCCAACCTTGTGAGATATGCGGTGGTCCCCACTCTTACACAACTTGTACCGCCACCCAAGATTACCCTGCTGAGAATGTGAATGCGGCATATGGCACCTACCAACAACCTGCTTATCAAGCTAGACCTCAAGGTGACCGTAACTTGCTTAGCTACCGCAGCAACAACTATCTTTCACCACCTGGTTTCCCTCCAACCAACCCAAACCAACAACAAAACCTTAATCGCCCTTCTCAACAACAACAACAACCTCGACAACCATACATCCCACCTCACAAGCAGCAACAACCACCTCCAAGAAACAATCAAGTCTACCAACAACCTGCTTACCAACCACCTGCATACACTGCTCCTCCCAACCAACCCACCGCTCTTCACCAAGAAGTGGAAACTTATATGAGGACTAACGATGCGATAGTGGGAAATCTTCAGAGAGAGGTGCTCAACCTGAAAGCAGACTTGGTCAAGCAAGGAAATGATTTGCGAGCTGACATGAGAAACACGTTGGATAGCCAGACTAATGATCTAAGGAACATGATGGCTAGTTTCTTCCAAAGTAGTCAACCCTCTTCTTCGGGTACTCTTCCGAGTAACACCGTTGCGAACCCAAGAGGGGAGATGAAAGCAATCACCACTCGAAGTGGTAAAGGTACCAAGGAACCCGAGCTTCCTATACCTCCACCGGTGATTGTGACTAAGGAGAACGAGTCACCTGCTCCTATTCCTCATTCTCCTTCCCCAATTTCTCCACCTCTTCCTTCTACCCCTCCTCCACCCGTGGTTGTGAGTGATCCTATTCCTCTAAAGCCTTCCTCTTCTTCCAATATACCTTATCCTTCAAGGTTGAGGAAAGAGAAGCAAAAGAGCAAGGATGATATTCAGGTTTCGAATTTCCTTAAAATGTTCAAACAACTGAATTTTAATATCTCCTTCGCTGAGGCTCTCGCTCACATGCCCAAGTACGCGAAAATGTTTAAAGATCTTTTGAGCGACAAGGAAAAGCTCCTCGATATTGCCAACACCCAACTTAATGAGAACTGCTCCGCAGTGCTCTTAAGGAAATTGCCAACCAAGCTTGGTGATCCGGGTCGTTTTCTTATTCCTTGCAATTTCCCGGGAGTAGAGAATTGCATGGCCCTAGCCGATCTAGGTGCCAGTATTAATCTCATGCCTCTAAGTGTTTGGAAGCAATTATCTCTCCCAGAGCTAGTCCCCACTAAAATGACTTTGGAATTGGCCAACCGTACGGTTGCTTATCCAGTGGGGATAGCCGAAGATGTCATTGTAGGAGTCGACAAATTCACCTTCCCTGCTGATTTTGTTGTCGTCGACTACGAGATGGACCCCCGTGTGCCACTTATTGTTGGTCGTCCATTCTTAAGGACCGGTCGCACTCTCATCGATGTTGAAGCCGGTGAGCTTATCATGAGAGTGGGTGACGACAAAGTAGTCTTCAACATGGGAAAGTTGTCTAAACAGCCTTATTCATATGAGAGTGTTAATTGTATTGACGTTCTCGATGAGGCTTGTGAAGAACACTTTAATGATGCTTGCAAAAGTATTCCTACCTCTCTTCCCAATGTTGAGACCGTGTCCTCTATTGATTCATCGTTGTCTCTAGTTGGAGATAGTGATTTATTCTGGAACAATCTTGAAGCTACCATGGGAGATGCGAATTTAGCTACTAATGATTCTCCCACCGAGGGGGATGAAGACATGAATTTCTTTGACAATCTTCTCACCGAAGACAATCCTTCACATCCATCTCCCACGGTCATTGCTATCGATACTCCGACCTTGAAAACGCCTCCCGTCGAAAATCCTCCGGATTTGGAACTTAAGGAGTTGCCGCCACATCTCGAGTACGTGTTCCTTGACGACAACAAGAAGTCACCCGTCATTATTGCAACGGATTTGAAAGATGAAGAGAAGACTCGCCTCGTTGCTGTGTTGAAAGCTCACAAGAAAGCTATTGCGTGGAAAATCTCGGATATTCGTGGAATTGATCCTCACTTCTGCACGCACAAAATTCTCATGGAGGACGACTTCAAGCCCACTATTCAAAGCCAACGAAGGGTGAATCCAAAAATTCATGAAGTCATCAAAACAGAGGTTATCAAACTTCTGGATGCGGGTATGATTTACCCTATTTCGGATTCACCATGGGTTAGTCCAATCCATTGTGTGCCCAAGAAGGGCGGAATAACCGTTGTTCCCAATGAACACAACGAGTTGATTCCCACTCGTCTCGTTACTGGGTGGAGAGTTTGTATAGACTACCGCAAACTCAATGATGCCACGAGAAAGGATCATTTCCCTCTACCTTTTATGGACCAAATGCTTGAACGACTAGCTGGTAATGAATATTACTGCTTTCTTGATGGTTTCTCGGGTTATTTTCAAATACCCATCGATCCCCAAGATCAAGAGAAGACTACATTCACTTGTCCCTATGGCACTTTTGCTTACAAAAGAATGCCTTTCGGCTTATGTAATGCGCCCGGGACTTTCCAAAGGTGTATGTTAGCTATCTTCCATGACATGGTTGAACAAACCATGGAAGTCTTCATGGATGATTTCTCAGTCTTTGGAGATTCCTTCTCTGCTTGCCTTGCCAATTTAGAACGTATGCTAAAGAGGTGCGAAGACACTCGCCTAGTTCTAAATTGGGAAAAATGCCATTTCATGGTAAAAGAAGGCGTCGTGCTTGGACATAAGATCTCGAAAGCCGGTCTTGAAGTTGACCGTGCTAAAGTCGATGTAATCGCTAAGTTGCCTCCACCTTCAACCGTGAAGGGTGTGAGAAGTTTCCTGGGTCATGCGGGCTTTTACCTTCGATTCATCAAAGATTTTTCTCAAATCGCTCGCCTGATGACCCACCTCTTGGAAAAAGATACTCCTTTTATCTTTTCCAAAGAGTGTCTTGAAGCCTTCAACTCGCTTAAGGATAAGCTAACTAAGGCACCCGTCTTGGTTACCCCTAATTGGGAGCTGCCCTTTGAGTTGATGTGCGATGCTAGTGATTTTGCTATTGGAGCGGTTCTTGGACAAAGAGTGAACAAACACTTCCAACCGATCCATTACGCTAGCAAGACAATGACAGGGGCACAATTGCATTATACGACAACCGAAAAAAAACTTTTAGCTGTTGTCTATGCTTTTAAAAAGTTTCGCCCCTATCTTGTCCTTTCTACCACCATTGTGTACACCTATCATTCCGCGTTGAAGTACTTGTTGACAAAGCAAGATTCCAAACCAAGACTTCTTCGCTGGGTTTTGCTGCTCCAGGAATTTCAAATCGACATCCGCGATAAAAAAGGAGCAGAAAACTTAGCCGCGGACAATCTTAGTAGACTTGAGGATCCATACCAAGGGGATCATCCGACCAAAGAAATCAATGATTCTTTTCCCTTGGAGACCTTAATGTCTATAAACTCGAAGCCGAATGAAACCCCGTGGTTTGCGGACTTTGCAAACTACTTGGCGGGTGGAATTCTCAAGGAAGGGTTGACGTCCCAGCAAAAGAAGAAGTTCTTTACCGACATCAAGACTTACTTTTGGGACGACCCTTACCTATTCAAACAATGTGCTGATCTGATAATTCGCCGATGTGTTGATGGACCGGCAACGTCGGACATCCTTGATGCTTGCCACAAAGGACCCACCGGTGGTCACTTTGGTCCCAACTACACCGCAAAGAAAGTGTTTGATTCGGGATTTTATTGGCCCTCCATATATCGTGATGCTCACAATATGGTTAAGCGATGTGATGTTTGCCAAAAACAAGGCAAGATCACACATAAAGACGAGATGCCTCAGAATTTCATTCAAGAGTGTGAAATTTTTGATGTTTGGGGTATCGACTTTATGGGGCCATTCCCTTCGTCTAAAGGAAACAAATACATCCTTGTAGCCGTTGACTACGTTTCAAAGTGGGTTGAAGCCAAAGCTTTGCCTACTAATGACGCAAGGGTGGTTTGTAACTTTTTGAAAGCTCTATTCGCTAGATTCGGTGTGCCTCGCGCCATTATTAGTGATCGTGGGACTCATTTCTGCAATGACCAATTTGCTCGAGTCATGGCTAAGTACGGTGTAAATCATCGTCTTTCCACAGCCTACCACCCACAAACTAATGGCCAGGCTGAAATATCCAACCGAGGGCTGAAGCGAATTCTTGAAAGAACTGTGGGAGAGCATCGTGCCGCATGGGCTGATAAACTTGATGATGCTTTGTGGGCTTTCCGTACTGCTTACAAGACCCCGATCGGCTGTACGCCTTATCGTCTTGTGTACGGGAAAGCGTGCCACCTCCCCATTGAGTTGGAGCACAAGGCTTATTGGGCCTTGAAGTGGGCTAATTTTGATATTAACAAAGCCGGTGACCTACGCAAGATCCAACTCAATGAGCTGAATGAACTTCGGAATGAGGCTTATGAAAATTCTTTGATCTATAAGGAAAGAACTAAGCTCATTCACGACTCCAAGATCAAAAACCGAGAGTTCCATGTTGGAGACAAAGTCTTACTTTTTAACTCTCGGTTGAAAATCTTTTCGGGCAAGCTCAAATCTCGTTGGTCCGGCCCATTCACCATTGCCCAAATTTTTTCATATGGTACTCTCGAGCTCGCTCAACCTAATGGACCAAATTTTAAGGTGAATGGCCAACGAGTGAAGTTGTACTTTGGTGAGGACACCTCTAAGGAGGTGATTCCATCCCTCACCACGTTCCCCATGAACTGAATTTGGGTCGAGTCAGGCTCGTGACTCGGTTATCAAAAACAAGCGCTCCTCGGGAGGCAGCCCGAGTATCTATCCCTTTAACCCCCTAAGTGTAAGGGAGGACCTATTTTGGTCGTTTGTGTTTGTGTGGTGATGTGATTACAGGGATAAATGCAATCTTGGAGATCTTTGAAGAACCGTGCTCCCGTGTAATCCGAAATCCGGTTCTATCTCTCAACTATCGTGATTCAATTTTCTTCATACTCACATTTGAAATTGATCACTTTAGTCGTCTCTTCCTTAACTCGAGTTAACCAACGTGCACAATGTCATAAGTGTCGGGGAGACTTTTCCCACATGCTTAAACATTGAGGACAATGTTTATCTTAAGTGTAGGGGAGACTTCTATCGAAGTTTTAAGTGGACTTTTCCATGAAAATGCCTTCATTTAACCAGAAAATCCTATTTTTCAACATTTTTCAAATTTTTTATTAACTTTGGCCATTTAGTCGTAATTTTTAAATTTTTATCGTTGCTTTCATATGTATATATCCCGCAATAAAGTCAAAAATACTAATAAAGTGTTGTATCTAGTTTAGATATCTTTGACATATTAGGCCCGTTGCGTTTATTTTGACTCAACCCGAATAGACTTATCCAAGTTTATTCTAGCTAGTATCCTTAACCATGTAAACCTAAATTGGTTTATTAGGCTAAGTGTCCACAAGTCTCATTACTTGAGATTTTAAATTGTGGAGGACGAGAAATGATAGAGTCAATTATAAGTCGGTATTCTTGCGCAAGCTCACTTGGTGTAATTATTTGCCTATTCTCCCATCACTTGCTAATAATTTATCTGCAATAAGTAAGGTCTTACGATTTGAAAAGTTACTTAGCTTCTAGCCCAAGATCGTTTAAAAGTTGCTCGGTAATGATAAGAGTTCATAGCCAAGGCATAACTTATGAAACGGGGCGCGAAGATTGGCGAGTCCGAAAAGGCCCTAACAAGGCATGAGGATTCAATTTTATTGCTGAAGATCCAAAGTGATGTGAAAAGCATTATTCCTAAAGTCTATATGAAGGATCAAGACTCACGACGAAAAGCAATCAACTCCCATAAAGATCATGGAGAAGTCTATCCGAAAAGACCCTAACAAGGTATGAGGATAAATAGATCCAAGTCCGAAAAGGAGGCGGATCGTTGTATCTCAAAATCCCAATTAGAGATTGAAGAAATAATCATGAAGTCGTGGTCAACAAAGTTGGAGTACCCCTCAAAAGTCTCCAAGTGAAGAAACTCTATTATGATGAGAAGACCATTATCTCAAGAACGTCTCTCGAAGATATGAAGTATGAAGTACATGCCAAATATCGGCCCGAGAAAGGTCTCAAATCGTGAACCAAGTTATGCCAAGATATGAACTTTTTGATATCCCGAGAAGCAGTTTTAAGAGATTTTGTCCTTTAGCTAACTATTGATCAAATCGTCCTACTTTGCTTTCAGCCTTAATAAACTATCGAAATAAGTCCAAAAATGCATCTTCATGATCATTCTGAGACAAAAATAAAATATAAGAGATACACCTAGGAATAAGGGAGTTTAAGCATTTAATTAAGCCATGTGTGTAAGTGTTTGATTTACTAACTTATAATAACAATGATCTCGTTTTTAAGCTTAGTTTGGGGAACGTGAAACTTGAGGGTGATAAATCTTCGCAACACCAAAGCCCTAATGTAAGTCTTTGATTTCTTTACAAGTTATTTCCATCCTTTTGTTTATTTTAAAAGTTTTAAGTTCTCTTAGTATTTTAATTGTTGTTTAGTAGAATTTAAATAAGGCCAAGGTTGATTAATTACGAGAAAAATGTAAAATTGCTTTATCACTAAGCATTGCATGAGGGCATGGCAATGGTTAAGTGTAGGGGATTTGATAGGTGTGTAAACACCCATCCTTTTACCACTTAATTCGGGCTAAAACAAGACCAAAACACGTATTTAATATCAATTGTTTGGAATTATGCGTGGTTTTTGTGTTTATTGTGTTTTCAGAGCTAACCGGATAAATATTGAAGAAAACACGGGATTGCACGGGATTTACCAAGGAAAAAGACTCAAGACGAAGTTTATTGTCCAAGAGATGCAAAAGATTTGAAGTCACTAGGCCTATTCGAAGATTTATCGAAGAAAAGGACTAAAGATGGAAGATTTTCATAAGTCGAAGAAACTCAAGTCTATTTAACGAAGAAATTAAAAGACGAGTTGGATTTAATCGACGACAAATCCCGAATCAGAATCGGAAACGTCAACTTTTCTGAAAAGACGAGAAGACAAGAAGAAAGGGAGAAAGCCCACTCACCAACCAACCACTAGGAGTATAAATAGTCTTTCCCTTCACACAATTAGGGAGTAGTTCATTTTTCTTTTCCCCAGTTCCTTTGGTTCGTGGTTTTCATCACAAACACCACTAGGGTGTTTGATGATTTTTCATTTTTCTTTTTCAATCTTGTAATCATTGTTCATTAACCTTGTTACTCTTCCATTAATCAATCTATTCCATCTTTCTATTTATCTTGTTCTTCATCATTTTTATTGCAAGTTTCTAAGTTTCTTATTTGATTCAAGTTTGATTTCAAAAAGTTGTTGATTTAGTGTTTTTATTGGTGGGATTTGTTTCTTATGGTATGTTAATGATTATTGGTTAGTTTGGTAAAACCTTTTTGAGTATTTGGTTAGATTTTGGTTGTAATTCGTATCCCCTGTTCCGTCTCTACTGTTACTGTTCTTTCATTTCAAAACTTTCCGAACAGACCCAATATTCCGAATAGGCGAGACTTCCATTTGCCTTATTTGGAATTTTGGGTATTCCGAATGGAGTTTTTAACTTTCTTTTACTCGGAATATTTGAAATATTCCGAATGGTGTTGATATTCCGCATAGGGTTAGTTTTTCCGAATAGCCACATTTTTCCGCATAGAACCTATCTTTCCGCATAGACTTGATTTTTCCGAATAGAAGTATTTTCCGCATAAGAGCTAACTTTCCGAATGGTCCTTACTTTCCGCATAGAGCATTTTTCCGCATAAGCCAAATATTCCGAATAGCCCGGTTTTTCCGAATGGTCCTTATTTTCCGCATAGAACTTATTTTTTCCGCATAGAGCAAGTTTTCCGAATTGAGCTTTTTATTCAGCATAGCAATCATTCCGCATAGGGAACTTTCCGAATGGCCATACTTTCCGCATAAGCCCAACATTCCGCATAGGGTATTTTACTGTAAGGGTATTTCTCCAAGTATTAATTCAAGTTTTGTTTGTTGCTAGTTTTAAGTTTATTTCATTACCATTTTATTCATTTATCTGTTTAGTAGATTAGAAAACCAAATCCACTTTTTGTCACCAAGAACAAATCATTCCACTTTTAACTGAGATCAATTCGAGAGGATACCGAGAAATATTTTGAACCCCATATAAAACCATTGTATCAGTCAATCAGTGATCGGTTATGGAATTCAAGAAAAGCTTATGCAGAAGCTTAAGGAGGCTGGAGTTTATGTCTGCAACTATATGAAGATGCACGACCCAAAGGTTGATTACTAAAACATTGATATTTTTCGATCATAATTAGTTATTTGGTAACTATTAACACAAGTCAGTTTCATATTACAGGGCTCCACTGTCTTAAGAAAATTTACTCAAGACGAAGTTGACAGAGTCTTTAATGCTGCTGATGAACTGATGGTTAGTAATCTGCAGACTTTATTTAAATTCAAGTGTTTTTGTTAATCAGATTTTTAATATCTTATTATTTGGCCTATTAAAATCTGTAATAAGAAATGTTTTTTTTTTTGTTTTTAATGCAGTGCAAAGTCACTGGTAAGGAGCTTATAGTGAAAAATTTGGCTGATGGATTCGACATAAAGCAACTGTATGTTTTTTTTTTAATTTTGCTGTTAGTAGTTTTTGTATTTTATAGTATTATTTTTTACATGTAAATTTCTGCTTGTGGTTTAATGGACAGTGTTGGCCAGCTCAAGAAATTTGACAGAGGTGTGAAAGTCAAATCGATTTGGATCAATGAGTTTTTTACATGATTTGCAAAAGCGACATTTGAATCATCTGATGCAGCTCAAGAGGTTTCTATTTGTTGTCCTAAAATCAACATTTAGGACAAAAGTTTAGTTTAGTCTAACAATTGTTATTTAAGACGGATTCACAAAAGGGGTTTAGATTATTTTCATAATATCAGTGGGACAAAAGGCTGTTTTTTCAGTTTTATTTGTTATTGTTTAGATTTTGAATGTTGATGTTTATTGTATCTGATAAAACTGTTATGTTGGTTTGAGCTATTTTAGGGTTTTTGAGTGTTTTTTCCCCAGCTTTTTAGTGCTTATTTGAGCTATTTATGCTTGTTTGTGTATTGAAATGAGTTTGTTTTACTGCTGAATTGAGTGCTAGAATGGGCGTGTTTGAGTACTGAAATGGGTGGTTGGGTGCTGAAATTTGCGTATTTGTGTGCTGAAATGGGTGGGTTGGATGCTGAATTTTGTGCTAAAAATGGTGTGTTTTGTGTACAAAGAAGATAGCTACGAAGAAATAAGTCGTTTATTAAGCAAATCAATGAAGCAAATGCTTTCTTTAACAGATATAAGCTTAATATGTAACTGTTCAAATAGCTCATTCATACTCAAAATTCTTTGTTTATCGTCCATACATGACTTACATGATGACGTACGCTTTAAATATATTGATGATTTTGAATGAATCGCGAGTTTGTTAAGGACGGAGCCAAGTGAAGCTTGGTGTTGGCTAAGGCATGTCCAAAACAACGACTTTCCTATAATGTAATGTGTTAAATCCATATCCAAATGAACAACAGTAGAAGTGAAGAGTTACAAATTACGAATAACACAAGTTTTGATCGTGAATGATTCATACATTTGTTAAACATTTGCGCATGTCTGCTCTGTTTATATATTCTAGTTATGTTGCTCTTAGTTATAAGAAGTTAACTGTGTTCTGATTTGAATCTGGTGATCTTTTATACATTGACAGCGTTTAACACGTGAGCAAGTTTCTAGTTTGATTTTCTGGTAATGTGTGAATCATGATGAGTGTGTGCCCGTCTTTAGGTTTTTCATTAGCGTAAACATAAGCACACAGAACATGTTTTGCTGTTTGTTACATGAAGTACAGATTCATGTTATTGTGAGCGAGTTTACTGTACTAGTTTGGTTCACACAAATAAGCGATGCGTGTCATGATGCATGATGCTTGATCCCGTTTTATTTTCTATACTTATATTTGTTTTTAACGATTTCACTCTATGTTAATATTGTTTAAAAATACGAATTCCAGTGATCCTTTGAATATCAGTTCTTTATGTATCCGATCCTGTTTGATTAGTAATATTCTCCTTATTTTAGTTACGTTATCTGATTTTGACCTTTTCTCGTTCTGTTTATTCAGCTCACGGAAGAAACGATGGAGATGTGAAGAAGCTTCGAACTACTGAGCAATGTTATAAACATCGGCCATGGCGGCCGACGCCACGCCATTTCGCATATCGGCTAAACTTGCCGTTTTAGTCAAACGGCGGTCAAAATCGACAAATTAGTAAAAACTAATAAGAACTATAATAAAAGTATATAAATTTTGCAGATTTATATCAAATACTTAGTAAAAGTATTAAAAATAATGATTAAATTTTTTAATATTAGTGATAAAAACATATATTTGTAGCGATATGTTTTCTCACTCAGAGTGATTACACTATCAAAAGACTCATATTCGAAAGCCAACTCTTGTGAATTGTATTTGTTCCTCGATCACTTCTTCTTTCCACACTCCCTCTATCTGCATCAGATTTCTCGAGTTATGATCTCTTCGCTCATTCAGATTCTTCGGCAGTTTGTCCGACCTAACGTTCATACTGTGGCTGTTTAATATTTCAGGAGCACGGACAGACATGCAGGGAATTACTTCAAGGTGTGGCAAATGCACGGCACACCCACATGTTGATTATACATGAAATTTAAGACCATGATATCCACCTGATGTTGCAAACGTTGATAATGGAACACCGTCGGGGTCCTACACTCTATTCATAATCCGTCCGCAGACTCCATGTTTCTTGACCCTGCAGGCTACCCATTTTTAACGGCTTATGTTTCTGTGGTAGTTGGTTAGTGTCGCCATTCATTGTTTATAGTTTTTTTCTGTCTGCGACGGTAAACATCTTATTTGTATCTTCTTATATTTTGTACTGATTCTGTCATTTAATTCATTTGCTTGAATCTTTGCACTGAAATTTTCTTCTACAACTAACTGATATGTTTCTAAAGCGTTGAACGCAGGAACATCACCAACTTATGCAGACCTCGGGACTGTAACCAACAATGTTGGCATTGTGGCGCCACTTTTTGGTACGGTGAACGTCACAAAGGATAAATTCAGATTGTTAGATATTCTTCCTAAACTCAAAATACGGCTTTACAATGCTGAAGGAGCCAGAGGTTATGAGCTCCCCTACGTCCAACACTCTTGGGGCCATAGTTCTTGAGAACGGGCCTACAAGTCGCACAGATTTTGATGTGATTATCCAATCAGAAGATGGAACGCCTAAGAGAATTAACAAGTTGCATGCATCATACATGTCACTGCAGTTCGCTCTGCTGTTTATCTATGGACACTTGGGGTTTCACACGAAACTCAAACTAAAATCAGCCGACGGAAGTGGGAAGGCAAAGCGAGTAACAATGAATGCAGACTACGCGTATCAGATGCACTCTCGAGTGAACCAATACCATCTGCTTTTTAGGCGAGGAAGGCCTTTCCAACAGTATGTCGTCGGTGTTTACTGTTCAATAGAACAAAACCGCCTAGACTCTATAAGATAACACCAGAGTGACATCAGAAGCGATTATAAGTCGGGACTATATGACGGAAGTTCATGACGGAACGGGTAAAATTTTCCTGTGGAAAACGATCATCAGTGCTCTACGTTCACACCGGAAAAGTTTTAGCGGTCATCAGGAATTGCTTCTTTGCTTCTCCCATCAGGCCGGACTGCACACTCCCGGTTGATGAATCCTGTGCATGATTACCAAAAACACTCATATAGGAAAAAATTTGGCAGACACGGATCTTAGAATATGGGATGAACCTCCCATGAATGATCGACGAGGTTATAAAGCACTAGATAGAAGCCTGTGAGATATACTAAAAACATGCCGGGTTCTTATTTTGGGGGGTACAGTCGTTCTAGGGGGATATTTTAGGCAAACACCTCCTGTCAAGAAACGAGCTTCAAAAATGGAAGTAATAGCATCTTGTATCTCTGAATCCGATCTCTGGTCACATTTTATGGTTTTTACACTCACAGAAAACATAAGGCTCGCACGACCAGGCATTAATGCAGATGAACGCAGCTCGGTCAACTCATTTGCTACATGTCTTCTTGATATAGGTGACGGGAAAATTGGTGAACCAGATGAAGAGGACGCTGAAAATACCTCCTGGGTTGGGATTCCTCCCACCTATTGCATGACACCTGATGAACAAGGTCTGCCCAACCTCATTGACTTCAATTATGATCAGAACACACTACTAACACCTTCCGCAGTAACCCTTCAACACAAAGCAATCGTGTGTCAAAAAAATGAAACCGCAGATATGATAAACTCACAAGTTTTTTCAATGATTCAGGGTGAGAGTACAACCTATGTAAGCCCTGACCAAGCGACCCCGGTAGGAAACGACAGCGGAGAGACAGAAATGTTGTATCCTATGGGCTATGGAGCACTTGAACACAAATAAACTCCCAGGATTTCCTCCACACCGGCTCCAACTTAAAGTTGGAAAACCAGTCATGCTTCTAAGGAACGTGAACCTCGCAGGCGAGTTATGCAATGGCACAAGGATGATAGTCAAACAGCTGATGACGAAGCTTATTGAAGTACATATTATCATGGGAACAAGAGTTGGGGAAAAGTTTTTATCCACTGAATTCCTCTGATCCGTAAAGATCCAAACCTTCCCTTCATCTTCAATCGGAAACAGTCCTTAAAACAAAATTTGGAATACTGATCGAGCCCCACGAAGATCAGCCGCCAAACACCACTTTTGTGAACAATAATTGTTTTCTCATGAATTCAGACCTGCGGTCTTTTTTGTAATTTGTTACTACTAGGTTCCTGTTTCTTCAGGGTTACCACTACAATGGAGCGAACCACTATCGCTCAGCTAAACGAAAGATCAGGCAACAAAGTGCTTGAAGCAAGGGTATATAGAAAATGGACCGCCAAAAGCATACCCGATCTGACTCCAGTTGGATTTTGCTGCAGCCTACTAGACCGAGAGGTACGCATCAGTTCATCTTAGATACAATACACATACCATTTATTAATCTGTCAGTACCATCATTGCATGGTAATGTCATACAAGCTATCTGCTTACCAAATATACAAGTATGATTTCAGAGGTTACATCACAGACCCAGCCGAGACAGGAAGCAAACAAAGGTCATACCGATAAATCATGCCACAATTTAGCTGCAACCTAACCCCCTTCAACAACAGGAACCCCGCCAGCAAGTCCTGCAACAACAGATGAACCAGTGCGAAAAATACCTGACATCCAAGAAGAAAAAAGTAAATCAGCGAAAAGACCCCTTTTTCAAGATCCGCCTGCAGACCCGAAGAGACAAAAAGGCGACTAAAGGTAACATAACCAAACCATCATCCTTAGGTGTGTGTAGCTTTACACAGCAAGTATAGCTCGCTGATAAAAACCAACAGTAGGGGTAGTATATTATGGGTGTCGTGTGTTGCTATTTGGCTTGAGCCTTGGTAATTCAGTAGAAATAGGTTAGGTTAGGATCTCATCCAGCTGTTACTCATGATTTGGGAGCTTTTGGCGGTCATATAATCATTTAGTGCTCACTGCTTCATCACACAAACCAGCAGACCTCCGTTTCTGTTAACTGCCTATATCAGCAGGTGCCCAAGGGGGTCTTGTTGTGATTTTTGATTTAATATCGTCTGTGTAGTCAGTTTAAGGATAAACCTTAGGTCCCTATGCCATGTGCTTTAGGTTAGGTTAGCTTTAGTCCACGTTCTCATAGCGTTGGATCGCCTTAGACCACTGGCAGTGCTATTCACAACCAGCAGCCCGAGTAATCTTTTTGCTCATTGACTTGATTATTACTGTTGTATTTGATTGATTTTGCTTTGCTGCGTTTTTTGTGTGTTGTATTGACTCCCTACAAGGTTGTAGGGGTGCCGTTTGTGGCCCAAGCAACCAACATCATCCTAGCCGGGCATTCAAAAATCCCCCTACAGCCTAGTCACAAGAAACAATAACAAAAAGTATGATTTGTACATCATTTGAGCTTAGATTGGACTTAATTCGTGCCTAATTTGAACTTTGTTAAGTGTTTTGGGTTAATATAGTTACTGTGGGTGTGGAGTAAACAAGAAAAGAAAAAAAAAGTTATAAGAAATGTTAGGTGTGGCCAGGACTCGAACCTGCTGCGACACGGCCCCCACGCACCAACACCTTAACCATCGTGCCATAGGGACTTTACTTTCCTTCGGGTGGTTTGTTTAATTCATATACCAATTTTGTTTTTAGCTTATTAATCAAACCGTGAGCTTTTCAGCTTTTTTCCAGCTTATTGTGTCAAACATTTTTCTTATTTATTATTTTTCCTTTGTTCCTAGTGAGGTTTAGGATTTTTTAAAAAAGAAATTAGATTTTTCGCTTTATTAGTTTTTTTATTAGGATTATTTTTATTTTAAATTTTAAAAAGTAAAAAAAAAATAGAAAAAAGTTTAAAAAAATTTTCAAAAAAATATCTTTAGTTTTTAAATAGTATAAAATAGGTTTGCAAATAATAAAGTTTGAATTTTGTCCTTTTCTTAGTTAATTCATTTTTTAGGATTTTTAATTAAGTTTAAAAATTAATATAAAATAATTTACGCACTTTAAAATATTTTAGTTTATATTTTATTTTTAATTAAAATTTTTAGGACTTTTTAGTAATTTTTAATTATTTTTTAGGTAAAAGTTTTCGTTTGGTCGCGTTTTTACGTTCGTACGTTTAAGCATTTTCGACCGTTTTTAACGTAATTCATCTCCATTTTCCCTTCTTTAGTTCTTTCCATAAACGTAATTACTTGAATAAATAACGTCTATAATTGTTGGCTAAACACCAAACCTCCTCGAGAACGAACTCGATTGTCGGTGTTGACGTTTTCCTAAACGTTGATACTTAATACTTACCCACGACTTTTGTCGCTTTGTTTTTCCTAAAATAAAGTATGTACAAAAATACTACATCAGGTACCGTGCTAGTAATTATCAAAATAATATATACTTAAGTTAACATACTTAAGTTTACAATCAATGTCTGATTGTTTTAGAAAATTGTCAATTTTGATACTTCTGTATGTGATTTTTTTATACTAAACATTGCTTGCTTATTCTTCGAGGAACTCCACCTCACAATGTAGTAGACCGAGTAGAAGATAGCACCACCATCGCCAACCCGATCACAACCACCACAGCTTTGCCCACTAACACTATAGTTTACAATAACTTAGAGAGAGCTTTTTTTAAAGCTGATGTTATTAAATTTTAACTTTTCGGTTCATAACATGCACGTATACCACCCGAAAGCAGTAAATAACCCGTGACCTTGAAAAGAAGATGCAGTTTGCAACCCACAGTGAAATTGTGTGAGCGTTCAAGAACGTCCCATGAAACCGTTGCCAAACAGCTTATATATGCAAGGTTACATTATTACAGTTACTGGTTAACAGAACAACAATGATTTCTGAGAAGCATATGGTAAGACTGGTCGCATACTTTCTACAACTCAAGGCAAGTAGGCGACTGGCAAAATCTGGTCCC
The DNA here is from genome assembly GCA_025667525.1 of Glebionis coronaria. NCBI lineage: Eukaryota > Viridiplantae > Streptophyta > Magnoliopsida > Asterales > Asteraceae > Glebionis > Glebionis coronaria. The sequence continues at coordinate 14,388 of JANFOE010002411.1, read as the reverse complement.
TCGATGCCAAGACCATGACATTGCAGGCGGTGATGCATCATACTAATCCAGATACACGTTTTACATGCCTTGGAGGCCTGTAAATTACAGTACAAAAAGTGTATCCACATGTTTGTATATTTTTGGAGCTTAGTTTTAGTGGAACTTGGTTATGTACTTATTTGTGCCAACATTGTATGAAACAAGTTATAATTTATCATAAGTTTCTATGTTATACAATTTTTTAAACAATGTATTGTGTATCTGATTCAAAGATAACCGTTTCTGGTCTACTGGATCAAGTGAGTGTAACTAGACATCCAATATAAAACACGTTTTAAAAATATAATAAAACAAATAAACATTTTTATATGTTATACTAATATAAAACACGTTTTAAAATGCTAAGCTTCGTTTTGACTGATAAAACGCATAATTACGTCACATCACGACTCCCGCTATTTATAACCCTGTACAAGAGCAGAATGTCACACTCATCACACAAATAATACAACAATCAACCACCCATATTATGGTATTTTGGTGTTTTTATGGTTTTTCTTAACATTATACGCACAATAATGCCCCGGAAATTTAATTGTGGATACCCGATACCCGTGGGTAAAATCCAAAAACCCGATAAATAATACTAATCGGGTACCCGTCGGGTGATGAGCGAATACGGGTACTAATTTTATAAACGAGAATGGGTTCACTAAAACCCGACCCAAACCCGACCTGTTATCATCCTTACCCAAAATAGAAATTTTCTCTCAATAAAATGGGCAAGGTTATCAAGACCCCTCCATTTTTACAAGCTATACCCCCCTACTTTTTCTATTTTTTTTATTTTTTTTATTTTTTTTTTAATTTTTATAATTTAGTATTTGTTATAAAACTGTGAAACTGAAAGTGCGGAAAAAAAATAATAAGTTTTTGTGACTCAAAAAAATTAAACAGACAAAAAACGCGGAACAGAAACTGATAAAAACTGTGTCTGGCTGAAGCAGGGAGGGGACAAAAGGAATATTTTGTACTTTTTTTGTGTACTATTTAGTGGGGTAGGGGGGTATGTATAGTAGCACCCCAATAAAATAGCAATATCAGTACTTAAATTACACAAAACCAGACAACAATCAACCACCACCCATATTGAGTTAGATCCAACGGTTCACAACAACCCTACCACTCAATAAACAAACGCCTCCATTTCAAACCCTCAAACACACAGCTGAAAAAACCACATCTTCAACCCACAACACTTTTCAACACTTTGCACAATTGTTAGCAGTAAGATATCAAATCATAAAAGTAAAAACAAACAATTTTATAAAGATGTTTATGTACCGGATCGACTACGACAATCTGCCACCACCATTTCGCTTTTTTCGTTTCAACAAAACGAGTTTAGATTATTTTCATAATATATCCGTGGGATCCGGCAGTCGCAAACTCAAAGAAGCGAAGAGTTTATTTCTGCGATGACTTAAAACCTCACGACCCAAAGGTTGATTATCATTTTTTTAAATTTTGGATTATCATTCATTATTTAGTAATTATTGCCTAAACTCTGTTTTTTTTATTATAGGGCTCGTTGATATGATTCTCAAGCTTCGGCAAAGCGGTGAAACTCAATGGGTCACTTCTTGAACAAAAATAATGCTAGTCGAACCGAGGCATCAATTGGTCGACGTGCAGGTGAATGACCATACTAGGTACAGTTCAAGTAAATTGTGACATTACTAATTATAGTTACTAGGAATAAGAGTCTGAAACTGTTCATAGATTTTTTTCGGCTTTATGTGCTTATACAGTTAGCTTTCATCTTGTTATTATTTCTAACTTTCAATTTTGAACAGGTAAACTGGGAAGAAGCGATGGTGCAAGTTTGGGTTTTTCTCAAGAGTTTGAGTTTTTTTGAAGAGGAGATAGCGAAATGTGTATGACTATATGTTGAACCAATTGTTTTGTTTTTAGAGGGTGTTTGTTTAGGTTTGTGAAACATAAGCCCATTTCGTCTCATATTTCATAAGCTCTTATTTGAAGGCTTATGGGTAAAGGGGTTTAGATTATCTTCATAATATATCAGTAGTCGCCAAAAGGTTGTTTTCAATTTTGATTGTTGTTATTGTTAAGATTTTGAAGGTTGATGTTTATTGTATTTGATAAAACCTATTGTTTTTTTGTCTTTTAAAGTTATTTGAGTCTTGTTTAAAGTTTTTTACTACTATACATATTCGAGATGTGTATATTATTTGTTTTTTTAGATCCTTTTAGGTGCTGGCTTGAGCTATTCTAAGGTTTTCGAGTGTTTTTTCAGCTTTTTAGTGTTTGTTTGAGTATTGAAATGAGTGTTTTACGGCTGAATTGAGTGCTAAAATGGGTGGGTTGGGTACTGAAGTTTGCGTATTTGGGTGCTGAAATGGGTGGCTTGGGTACTGAAGTTTGCGTCGGCTGCTGAATTTTGTTCTAAAATGGTGTGTTTTGTGTACATACATGATTTACATGATGACGTACGCCTTAAATATATTGACGTTGTTGAATGAATCACGAATTTGTTAAGCATGAGGGACGGAGCCAAGTGAAGCTTGGTGTTGGCTAAGGCCGTCCAAAACATTTACTATACTAATGACTTTCCTATAATGTAATGTGGTAAATCCATTTACTTACGTCAGTTGCACCTTATAAGAAGACATATCTATATTATGTGTTCGATCATCGACATAAAACTCTTTTAGGATATTTAAGGTAAGGTTCCAAAACCAAACCACAAGCTAAAGTAAACCAAAACTCTTCTCTTAAAACGATCGAGTTTGTTCCGTATGAGTAAAGGTGGTTTGGAAAATATGGAACACTAGCAACAAACTCAATCATTTTCGATAGCAAAGTTTATTTACTCTTGAGACAATATTAGTCGTAAGCAAGATTCGTCTTTTCTAAAAGTTATATGACATAATGGGCTTAGTTTAATGAGGCTATCAGAGTAATAAAAAAATATAATGGGCTTACCTTAGTTGGATCCTAAAAGCCCAATAGGGTATAAATAGAAAACATAGCCTAATTTATATGGGCTTACATATAAGAAACACATTTGTATCCAAAACAATTTCAATTTTTTCTAAAAAAGTCAATTTTGTCCTTGATTTCTTTTTATAGGATTTAGTCCTTTTTTCTTTGTAGTGTTGATTGGTATTTTCTTGGATTTTATACTCACACTCACTCACACATTGAATTTTAACATTTAACACACTAAAAACTAAAAATCTTACATTTTAAAGTTTAAGTCGGTTTTTTAATTCAGATTCTAGTATTTTTTTTGCCTTGTTATGGTAAAAAAATTTTTTTGCATCCCACAATCCAATATCCTGCGTCGGTAACTATGTGTACAAGTTTTATTAAAATTGGTGGATTAGTCATATACTTTTTATCATATGATTAAAATAGTCATAAGTATATTTGTTTTAAATATCCTCCTAATATTTAGATCAGTTTGTTTAAATATGTTGTTTAGGCTGCTAATTGTTGGATTTGAACGATTGATTTGATGTTCTAGGTGATTTTTGGATGTTAGTTAGACGCTTTAGGTTCATTATTGTGTTATTTGTTCAATTTGGTTTGCGTGTCACTTATTATCACGAGTTTAGGCTACCTGATCTTAACACGTCAGTTTTCTCTCTCTTGCGACCTAATGCGATATATTTGTCCTAACAAGACGATTTAGTTCAATTTTTTTAAAAAATATTTTTCAAATAATTATTTAAATAAAATAAAAACATTACAATAATTTATTTTTAAATATCGTTAAAAAATAATTAAAAAAGACTTAATTAGAAGTAAAGAGTGTAAAATGCATTAGTTAAAAGCCTAAAACTAACTCCAAAATTGTCAAATTAATATATGTTGCGAGGAATTAACCAAAGCTCAATTTATTAAAATTTGAATTTTTTTTAATAAAGTTGATATAATTAAAACATGATTAAAACAAGTTTAATTTAATTTAATTTTTTTTCCAACAAAAACACAAACACATGCAACACAAACACAAACAGATTCACAAACAAAAAAGTCGTGGGTAATAAGGGCGACCGTCTAAGGCGAGCGAATCGTCACAACGATACGACTTGATCGCGACCTACAACCGACCGAGATAAATCCCCCGTGTTGCGGGTAGCCTTATCCGAAAGTATGATGCTCGTTATTGAGTATAACTTTTACGTTATGAATTTTGTGAAGTAATATGAAAATCGTGGGAGTCATTGTTGAAGGACATTATGCAGAAGCTCCTAGTGATTTTGTGTGACACATGTTGTTTTAGGGCTGAGCATCGGTTCAAAATCGAATCGAACTGAATAAATTCGAACTGAACTGAAAATCGATTTTGAAAAAATCTCCGATCGAAAACCGAACCGAATTATATTGAGCAAAACTGAAACCGAATCAGACCGAGTAGAACCGAACCGAATATATATTTTAGGCATATTTTTCATGTTTTTAACCCGAAACCGAACCGAACCGAGCAAAACCGACACAAATATTCAAGACCGAAAACCGAACCGAATTTGCTCGGTTCGGTTCGGCTCGGCTCGGCTCGGTTTATCGTTCAGTTCGGTTTTCGGGTTCATTTGCTCAGGTGTTTTTAGATCGGTTCATAAAAAATTGTAACTTCATTATTTTTTTTTTGGAATTTCATGGAAAAAAAATTGTAACTTTGAAAATAAACCGTAATTTCATAAAAAAATTGTAATTTAAAAAAAAGTTGTAATTTGATAAAAAAATGTACTTTTAAAAAAAATTGTAATTTCCTAAAAAATTGTACTTTCATAAAAAACTGCATTTTTAAAAATTTCGTATATTCATAAAAACTGTAATTATCTTAAAAAATTGTAATTTTTGAAAAAAAAATTCGTTTATTTCATAAAACAAATTGTAAATTTTTTAAAAAAATCGTAATTTATTAAAAAAATTTGTAATTTGGTTTAAAAATTTGCAATTTCATAAGAAATATCTAGTTTTTTTTTAAAAAACTGTCATTTCATAATAAAACTATAATTTCATAGTTTTATTTTTTCTAATATCATTAAAAAGTTCACCTACTATTTTGATATTAAAAAAAATGAAAACCATTTTTTTTAAATCATAAAAAAAAGTTTATTTTATTTCAAAAAAAAAGCTTTCCGTTACTATATTGAAATAAAAAAACTGAAAAAATTGGAAAAAGAAATATTTTGTTAGAAAAAAATTTGAAATTTTTGTTTTGAACAAGAACTTTTCAAAAAGAGAAAACTTTGATTAAAAAAATCATAAAAAAACAAATTTAAAAAGTTTTTTAGAAATAAAAATAAAATATAAATACTCAAAAGTTACCAGATGGGGTGAGGATGAGAATTTGGGCATTATAACTTGATGTGACATAAATTTATATATAATAAATAATGGCATTGATTTGTTTTGAGTAGGACTGTAATCAAGCCACGCTTTTATTAAGCAACTTGAGTTCGAGCTCGAGCTTGGCTCGATCAAGCCAAACTTTTATCAAGCTCAAGCCTTAAAAAATAGCTCGAAACTATATCAAGCTCAAGCTCAAGCTTTTGATAGTCCGACTCGAGTTTTTATCAAGCTTTTTCAAACTCTTAAAAAATATGTTTTTATTATGAATTTATATAAACAACTAATTGTTAATTTGAGTATTAACCTAATTTCATAAATAAATAATATATTTTAAAATATTTTTTTAACTCTGATTATATTTATATTTTAGTTCTTTGTATTTTAAATGATTATTTATTTTTGTAAATTTAATTATTGTATTTAGTCGGTACTTGGTGGATTATAATATGTGTATAAATATTTTTTGTACTGTTCTTAATACTAAACGCAACGTGTCCAAATTGCGTTCACATTCACATCATGTAATGGCCTTTGGGACCTTAATCGTATTGTAGCACAAAACACATTTTGAAACCAAGACTGTACGATGATTTTATTATTCGTTTTATTAATGTTAAATAAATCAAATTTGTTTTAAGTAATGATTTTTTTACATATGTTTATTGATAAGTTTTATTATAAAAAAATTAAATTTATATATATTCAAGCTTTTCAAGCCAAACTCAAGCTTTTATCAAGCCTTATCAAGTCTTATCAAGCCAAACTCAAGCCTGTATTGATAAAGCTTGACAAACTATCAAGCTAATCTCAAACATACAATTTTAGAATCAAGCCAAGCTCAAGCCCTATTAAGCTTGAGCTCGTCTCGACTCGATTACACCCCTAGTTTTGAGCCAAGATTTTTTCGAACATAATAACTAAATGGGCCATAAAATATAATCCACCAACCATATAAAAATAATAAAAATGCATCATATACCCCTCATTTATTAGAAAAATTTCTCAACAAAATACATACAACCTCTCTAACCCCCAAAACCATTCGCTAAAAAAATCACTCCCGTCGAAAATCATCATACAACGTCGAAAACCTTCACTGCTACCGCTCCTTCAACAACACACCACACCATAATCATAATAAACTTGTCGACATAACAACACAACTCGCCGGAAAATATCAAACTGCGTCTGAAACCTTAACCGTAACCACCTACTTCATTCTAAATTAACACACCTTGTCATCGACTCATTTAATATCACCAAAATCACACAAAAACTCGCCGTAAATAAACCCCACCTGAAATGGATGAGAACTAATTACTTATGCTTTGCTATTTGCTATTAGGTGTTTAATTAGCATAAGAAATTAAGAATAAACGCACAAATATGTTATCAAAATTTGTTATGTATAATTGTATTTGCTAATTTGATTTGCTTGTCATCCAGTGATTCAGTATGGAGTTTCAGAAAGACTTATACAGAAACTTAAGGACGCATGAGTTTATGACTGCAACAATATGAGGATGCCGAAGGTTGATTACTAAAACCTTGATCATTTTGGATTATTAATTATTATTTGGTAACTATTGACACAAGTCAGTTTTATATTATAGGGCTCTAGTGTACTAAGAAATTTTACTAAACACGAAGTTGACAGAGTCTTTAATGCTGCTGATGAACTAATGGTTAGTAATCTGCAGACTTTATTTAAATTCAACTGTTTTTGGTAATCAGATTTTTAATATCTTATTATTTGGCCTATTAAAATCTGTAATAAGAAATGTTTTTTTTTAATGCAGTGCAAAGTCACTAGTAAGGAGCTTATAGTGAAAAATTTGGCTGATGGATTCGACATAAAGCAACTGTATGTTTTTTTTTTAATTTTGCTGTTAGTAGTTTTTGTATTTTAATAGTATTATTTTTTAAATGTAAATTTCAGCTTGTGGTTTAATGGACAGTGTTGGCCAGCTCAAGAAATTTGACAGAGGTGTGAAAGTCAAATCTATTTGGATCAATGAGTTCTTTACAGGATTTGCAAAAGCGACATTTGAATCGTCTGATGCAGCTCAAGAGGTTTCTATTTGTTGTCCTAAAATCAACATTTAGGACAAAAGTTTAGTTTAGTCTAACAAATTTGTTATTTAAGACGGCTTCACAAAAGGGGTTTAGATTATCTTCATAATATCAGTGGGACAAAAGGCTGTTTTCAGTTTTATTTGTTATTGTTTAGATTTTGAATGTTGATGTTTATTGTATCTAATAAAACTGTTATGTTGGTTTGAGCTATTTTAGGGTTTTTGAGTGTTTTTTCCCCAGCTTTTTAGTGCTTATTTGAGCTATTTATGCTTGTTTGTGTATTGAAATGAGTTTGTTTTACTGCTGAATTGAGTGCTAGAATGGGCGTGTTTGAGTACTGAAATGGGTGGTTGGGTGCTGAAATTTGCGTATTTGTGTGCTGAAATGGGTGGGTTGGATGCTGAATTTTGTGCTAAAAATGGTGTGTTTTGTGTACAAAGAAGATAGCGACGAAGAAATAAGTCGTTTATTAAGCAAATCAATGAAGCAAATGCTTTCTTTAACAGATATAAGCTTAATATGTAACTGTTCAAATAGCTCATTCATACTCAAAATTCTTTGTTTATCGTCCATACATGACTTACATGATGACGTACGCTTTAAATATATTGATGATTTTGAATGAATCGCGAGTTTGTTAAGGACGGAGCCAAGTGAAGCTTGGTGTTGGCTAAGGCATGTCCAAAACAACGACTTTCCTATAATGTAATGTGTTAAATCCATATCCAAATGAACAACAGTAGAAGTGAAGAGTTACAAATTACGAATAACACAAGTTTTGATCGTGAATGATTCATACATTTGTTAAACATTTGCGCATGTCTGCTCTGTTTATATATTCTAGTTATGTTGCTCTTAGTTATAAGAAGTTAACTGTGTTCTGATTTGAATCTGGTGATCTTTTATACATTGACAGCGTTTAACACGTGAGCAAGTTTCTAGTTTGATTTTCTGGTAATGTGTGAATCATGATGAGTGTGTGCCCGTCTTTAGGTTTTTCATTAGCGTAAACATAAGCACACAGAACATGTTTTGCTGTTTGTTACATGAAGTACAGATTCATGTTATTGTGAGCGAGTTTACTGTACTAGTTTGGTTCACACAAATAAGCGATGCGTGTCATGATGCATGATGCTTGATCCCGTTTTATTTTCTATACTTATATTTGTTTTTAACGATTTCACTCTATGTTAATATTGTTTAAAAATACGAATTCCAGTGATCCTTTGAATATCAGTTCTTTATGTATCCGATCCTGTTTGATTAGTAATATTCTCCTTATTTTAGTTACGTTATCTGATTTTGACCTTTTCTCGTTCTGTTTATTCAGCTCACGGAAGAAACGATGGAGATGTGAAGAAGCTTCGAACTACTGAGCAATGTTATAAACATCGGCCATGGCGGCCGACGCCACGCCATTTCGCATATCGGCTAAACTTGCCGTTTTAGTCAAACGGCGGTCAAAATCGACAAATTAGTAAAAACTAATAAGAACTATAATAAAAGTATATAAATTTTGCAGATTTATATCAAATACTTAGTAAAAGTATTAAAAATAATGATTAAATTTTTTAATATTAGTGATAAAAACATATATTTGTAGCGATATGTTTTCTCACTCAGAGTGATTACACTATCAAAAGACTCATATTCGAAAGCCAACTCTTGTGAATTGTATTTGTTCCTCGATCACTTCTTCTTTCCACACTCCCTCTATCTGCATCAGATTTCTCGAGTTATGATCTCTTCGCTCATTCAGATTCTTCGGCAGTTTGTCCGACCTAACGTTCATACTGTGGCTGTTTAATATTTCAGGAGCACGGACAGACATGCAGGGAATTACTTCAAGGTGTGGCAAATGCACGGCACACCCACATGTTGATTATACATGAAATTTAAGACCATGATATCCACCTGATGTTGCAAACGTTGATAATGGAACACCGTCGGGGTCCTACACTCTATTCATAATCCGTCCGCAGACTCCATGTTTCTTGACCCTGCAGGCTACCCATTTTTAACGGCTTATGTTTCTGTGGTAGTTGGTTAGTGTCGCCATTCATTGTTTATAGTTTTTTTCTGTCTGCGACGGTAAACATCTTATTTGTATCTTCTTATATTTTGTACTGATTCTGTCATTTAATTCATTTGCTTGAATCTTTGCACTGAAATTTTCTTCTACAACTAACTGATATGTTTCTAAAGCGTTGAACGCAGGAACATCACCAACTTATGCAGACCTCGGGACTGTAACCAACAATGTTGGCATTGTGGCGCCACTTTTTGGTACGGTGAACGTCACAAAGGATAAATTCAGATTGTTAGATATTCTTCCTAAACTCAAAATACGGCTTTACAATGCTGAAGGAGCCAGAGGTTATGAGCTCCCCTACGTCCAACACTCTTGGGGCCATAGTTCTTGAGAACGGGCCTACAAGTCGCACAGATTTTGATGTGATTATCCAATCAGAAGATGGAACGCCTAAGAGAATTAACAAGTTGCATGCATCATACATGTCACTGCAGTTCGCTCTGCTGTTTATCTATGGACACTTGGGGTTTCACACGAAACTCAAACTAAAATCAGCCGACGGAAGTGGGAAGGCAAAGCGAGTAACAATGAATGCAGACTACGCGTATCAGATGCACTCTCGAGTGAACCAATACCATCTGCTTTTTAGGCGAGGAAGGCCTTTCCAACAGTATGTCGTCGGTGTTTACTGTTCAATAGAACAAAACCGCCTAGACTCTATAAGATAACACCAGAGTGACATCAGAAGCGATTATAAGTCGGGACTATATGACGGAAGTTCATGACGGAACGGGTAAAATTTTCCTGTGGAAAACGATCATCAGTGCTCTACGTTCACACCGGAAAAGTTTTAGCGGTCATCAGGAATTGCTTCTTTGCTTCTCCCATCAGGCCGGACTGCACACTCCCGGTTGATGAATCCTGTGCATGATTACCAAAAACACTCATATAGGAAAAAATTTGGCAGACACGGATCTTAGAATATGGGATGAACCTCCCATGAATGATCGACGAGGTTATAAAGCACTAGATAGAAGCCTGTGAGATATACTAAAAACATGCCGGGTTCTTATTTTGGGGGGTACAGTCGTTCTAGGGGGATATTTTAGGCAAACACCTCCTGTCAAGAAACGAGCTTCAAAAATGGAAGTAATAGCATCTTGTATCTCTGAATCCGATCTCTGGTCACATTTTATGGTTTTTACACTCACAGAAAACATAAGGCTCGCACGACCAGGCATTAATGCAGATGAACGCAGCTCGGTCAACTCATTTGCTACATGTCTTCTTGATATAGGTGACGGGAAAATTGGTGAACCAGATGAAGAGGACGCTGAAAATACCTCCTGGGTTGGGATTCCTCCCACCTATTGCATGACACCTGATGAACAAGGTCTGCCCAACCTCATTGACTTCAATTATGATCAGAACACACTACTAACACCTTCCGCAGTAACCCTTCAACACAAAGCAATCGTGTGTCAAAAAAATGAAACCGCAGATATGATAAACTCACAAGTTTTTTCAATGATTCAGGGTGAGAGTACAACCTATGTAAGCCCTGACCAAGCGACCCCGGTAGGAAACGACAGCGGAGAGACAGAAATGTTGTATCCTATGGGCTATGGAGCACTTGAACACAAATAAACTCCCAGGATTTCCTCCACACCGGCTCCAACTTAAAGTTGGAAAACCAGTCATGCTTCTAAGGAACGTGAACCTCGCAGGCGAGTTATGCAATGGCACAAGGATGATAGTCAAACAGCTGATGACGAAGCTTATTGAAGTACATATTATCATGGGAACAAGAGTTGGGGAAAAGTTTTTATCCACTGAATTCCTCTGATCCGTAAAGATCCAAACCTTCCCTTCATCTTCAATCGGAAACAGTCCTTAAAACAAAATTTGGAATACTGATCGAGCCCCACGAAGATCAGCCGCCAAACACCACTTTTGTGAACAATAATTGTTTTCTCATGAATTCAGACCTGCGGTCTTTTTTGTAATTTGTTACTACTAGGTTCCTGTTTCTTCAGGGTTACCACTACAATGGAGCGAACCACTATCGCTCAGCTAAACGAAAGATCAGGCAACAAAGTGCTTGAAGCAAGGGTATATAGAAAATGGACCGCCAAAAGCATACCCGATCTGACTCCAGTTGGATTTTGCTGCAGCCTACTAGACCGAGAGGTACGCATCAGTTCATCTTAGATACAATACACATACCATTTATTAATCTGTCAGTACCATCATTGCATGGTAATGTCATACAAGCTATCTGCTTACCAAATATACAAGTATGATTTCAGAGGTTACATCACAGACCCAGCCGAGACAGGAAGCAAACAAAGGTCATACCGATAAATCATGCCACAATTTAGCTGCAACCTAACCCCCTTCAACAACAGGAACCCCGCCAGCAAGTCCTGCAACAACAGATGAACCAGTGCGAAAAATACCTGACATCCAAGAAGAAAAAAGTAAATCAGCGAAAAGACCCCTTTTTCAAGATCCGCCTGCAGACCCGAAGAGACAAAAAGGCGACTAAAGGTAACATAACCAAACCATCATCCTTAGGTGTGTGTAGCTTTACACAGCAAGTATAGCTCGCTGATAAAAACCAACAGTAGGGGTAGTATATTATGGGTGTCGTGTGTTGCTATTTGGCTTGAGCCTTGGTAATTCAGTAGAAATAGGTTAGGTTAGGATCTCATCCAGCTGTTACTCATGATTTGGGAGCTTTTGGCGGTCATATAATCATTTAGTGCTCACTGCTTCATCACACAAACCAGCAGACCTCCGTTTCTGTTAACTGCCTATATCAGCAGGTGCCCAAGGGGGTCTTGTTGTGATTTTTGATTTAATATCGTCTGTGTAGTCAGTTTAAGGATAAACCTTAGGTCCCTATGCCATGTGCTTTAGGTTAGGTTAGCTTTAGTCCACGTTCTCATAGCGTTGGATCGCCTTAGACCACTGGCAGTGCTATTCACAACCAGCAGCCCGAGTAATCTTTTTGCTCATTGACTTGATTATTACTGTTGTATTTGATTGATTTTGCTTTGCTGCGTTTTTTGTGTGTTGTATTGACTCCCTACAAGGTTGTAGGGGTGCCGTTTGTGGCCCAAGCAACCAACATCATCCTAGCCGGGCATTCAAAAATCCCCCTACAGCCTAGTCACAAGAAACAATAACAAAAAGTATGATCTGTACATCATTTGAGCTTAGATTGGACTTAATTCGTGCCTAATTTGAACTTTGTTAAGTGTTTTGGGTTAATATAGTTACTGTGGGTGTGGAGTAAACAAGAAAAGAAAAAAAAAGTTATAAGAAATGTTAGGTGTGGCCAGGACTCGAACCTGCTGCGACACGGCCCCCACGCACCAACACCTTAACCATCGAGCCATAGGGACTTTACTTTCCTTCGGGTGGTTTGTTTAATTCATATACCAATTTTGTTTTTAGCTTATTAATCAAACCGTGAGCTTTTCAGCTTTTTTCCAGCTTATTGTGTCAAACATTTTTCTTATTTATTATTTTTCCTTTGTTCCTAGTGAGGTTTAGGATTTTTTAAAAAAGAAATTAGATTTTTCGCTTTATTAGTTTTTTTATTAGGATTATTTTTATTTTAAATTTTAAAAAGTAAAAAAAAAATAGAAAAAAGTTTTAAAAAATTTTCAAAAAAATATCTTTAGTTTTTAAATAGTATAAAATAGGTTTGCAAATAATAAAGTTTGAATTTTGTCCTTTTCTTAGTTAATTCATTTTTTAGGATTTTTAATTAAGTTTAAAAATTAATATAAAATAATTTACGCACTTTAAAATATTTTAGTTTATATTTTATTTTTAATTAAAATTTTTAGGACTTTTTAGTAATTTTTAATTATTTTTTAGGTAAAAGTTTTCGTTTGGTCGCGTTTTTACGTTCGTACGTTTAAGCATTTTCGACCGTTTTTAACGTAATTCATCTCCATTTTCCCTTCTTTAGTTCTTTCCATAAACGTAATTACTTGAATAAATAACGTCTATAATTGTTGGCTAAACACCAAACCTCCTCGAGAACGAACTCGATTGTCGGTGTTGACGTTTTCCTAAACGTTGATACTTAATACTTACCCACGACTTTTGTCGCTTTGTTTTTCCTAAAATAAAGTATGTACAAAAATACTACATCAGGTACCGTGCTAGTAATTATCAAAATAATATATACTTAAGTTAACATACTTAAGTTTACAATCAATGTCTGATTGTTTTAGAAAATTGTCAATTTTGATACTTCTGTATGTGATTTTTTTATACTAAACATTGCTTGCTTATTCTTCGAGGAACTCCACCTCACAATGTAGTAGACCGAGTAGAAGATAGCACCACCATCGCCAACCCGATCACAACCACCACAGCTTTGCCCACTAACACTATAGTTTACAATAACTTAGAGAGAGCTTTTTTTAAAGCTGATGTTATTAAATTTTAACTTTTCGGTTCATAACATGCACGTATACCACCCGAAAGCAGTAAATAACCCGTGACCTTGAAAAGAAGATGCAGTTTGCAACCCACAGTGAAATTGTGTGAGCGTTCAAGAACGTCCCATGAAACCGTTGCCAAACAGCTTATATATGCAAGGTTACATTATTACAGTTACTGGTTAACAGAACAACAATGATTTCTGAGAAGCATATGGTAAGACTGGTCGCATACTTTCTACAACTCAAGGCAAGTAGGCGACTGGCAAAATCTGGTCCCTCGATGCCAAGACCATGACATTGCAGGCGGTGATGCATCATACTAATCCAGATACACGTTTTACATGCCTTGGAGGCCTGTAAATTACAGTACAAAAAGTGTATCCACATGTTTGTATATTTTTGGAGCTTAGTTTTAGTGGAACTTGGTTATGTACTTATTTGTGCCAA
>JANFOE010002410.1:0-65205 GCA_025667525.1 Glebionis coronaria | reverse complement strand
ATATATATATATATATATAGAGTGGAGTTATTCTAAAACATATCTTATAATAAAATAAATGAGGTGAAATCTCACCCCTTGGATCAAAATCACCTAATTTGATAAAAAAAATGGTGTCTTTTTTGTAAACTCTCAAACTTTAAGGGTAATTGTAGAAGATAATAAAAATTAAAACGTCCCAAATTAGCCCGATCAAAAAACACACACTTTACATACTAAAAAACGATCAAAAAACATATAGTACACTCTGAATCCTCTCGAATCCACCAAATCCACCAAATCCACCAAATCAAACCTACTGAATCCTCTCTAATCAAACAAATTAAACAACACATCCTCTGGTAATTTTTTTTTTAATTTTTTGATTAATTTTTGAATGATTTGTGTTAGAATGTGTTAAAAATGATCTATGATGCTCTAGAATGCGATAGGATATCAAACATATATAAGGTTTTGTGTAAGTGTGTGTTTATGATTGATGTATAAAATGTGTTTGATATAATGTCTCAATGAGAATTATAAAGTTCTCTTTGATATAGAAGTGATCTGGTAAAATCATAACTGTGATGGAGTAGGAAACACTATGATTGAGTAGAACTAATATTATGATGGAGTAAAACTAATACTATGCATGCGATTTGGTAAATTAGAACTGTAATGGAGTAGAATTATTTTTAATGTGAATATGCTTGAGTAGGATAAAGTTGTATTTTGAGGTTTTGTCGAAATTAAGTATTTGTATGTAATATATAAGTGATTTGGTAAAATTATAACTGTGATGGAGTAGGATTAACACTATGATTGAGTAGAATTAATATTATGATGGAGTAAAACTAATACTATGCATGTGATTTGGTAAAATTTTAATAATAATAAGCAAATTTTATTCTACTGCATTACAGTTAAATTTTAATGCACTGTAATGCAGTAGGTCACTTGCATTGTTCTTTCTACTACATTACTGTTTAATTTTAATGCACTGTAATATATTACGATACTTGCATTTTTATTTCTACTACATTACAGTTTAATTTTAATGCATTGTAATGAAGTAGGTTACGTACATTCTTCATATGCATGATTTAATGCATTAAAAGTTTATTTCTACTACATTAAGGTTTAAATTATAATGCATTTAATGCAGTAGCTTACTCGTGTTGTTCATATGCATGATTTACTACATCGCAACTTTATTTCTACTACATTAGTGTTATTTTATGTTCTATTACATTAAAGTTATTTGGTGCTGCTATTTTATACTAGTAAATGAATATAGTGCACTAACAAAATAACTGTGCTAAATTATGATATAAATAACAGTGATGTAGTAGAATATAATTGTAATGAAGTAGAAAATATTTGTAATGTATTTGTAGTTTTTACTACATTATAATTTTATTTCTACAACATTATACTTATACTCTACTACATGCTTGTTTAAATTCTATTGCATCACATAATATATTTTGCTATTTTCATAAAAATGTTTTAACTGTTATTACACAGGTGAAAAGAACATGCAAAAAGAACACAAGCGACAAAGGCATATGCATTTACCAAGCTACAAGCAGTAGATTGCATCCTCAAATACCAATTGATACACTCGAATTGAAGGGCGAAATGGTGCACAGCTGCATTGAACGTGTAACAAAGATTCTTGGAAGATACTCGTGGATGGTGGATCATCTATAGACAACACTTAAATTATATTAGATGTAATACTTTGGAATACGGAACGTAAATACGATGTATTAAAATTTTAATGATGACAAATTTTGTATAATATTTACTACTTTTGATTACTGTTGATATGTGAATGAACATAGATGCATTAAGTTATCAAGTATATTGCAATGAAAATAATATTGCATCTGGCGACTACAGCTAATGCATCACAATATTGTTTTACTTCGTCAGATTGTTACCATACTACTGAATTGCAATATAACTTTACTCCATCAAAATAATACTTTAGTACATCACTGTATTATTTTACCACATCACAATGACTATTTTACTGCATAATAATGTGAATGCTATTGTATCAAAATATAATGTATATTTTAATGCGTTATAATACACCAAACAAATAAGATAATATACAGTATTAATTATTATTCGTAAAACAAAAGGATACCGAGTATATTTAAAATACAATAAGATACTTTTGTATTCATGTTTGGTAACAAATACTATACATCTTAGAACCGAAAACATGGCTTGTAAGTAATAATTTGATATCTATACACTACTTATTTTGAATATAAAACGAATAATGAAACATTGCTTGTAAGCTTTACGGGTACATATTCTGTGTCCAGATCTTGTCGCTCTTGTCGGCTCTTCTTGTTGCTTGCTGTTCTTTGATGGTGGCCACTTCAATGGGCATGCTTTTAAATTATGGCTCTTTTTCTACACATCCACTACACTTCCTCGTTTTATTACTTTACTGCATCACTGTGTTATTTTCCTGCATTACAATGTAAACTTTACTACATCAAAATGTATATTCTACTCCATCACAATACAATAGACAATCTTACTGCATCACGTTTTTATACCTACTCCATCATAATGAAAAGCTACTTAACTTTAAGACCAGTAACAACCATTTAACTCTGAAAATCACAGTATTTATATCTAAACCTAATACGTGCCAAACATCATCACAATATTACCAAATACTGTAACAACCATCTAAATTCATTTCAATACTTCATACAATAACAAAATTCGATTAACTTCACTTGATCAATAAGAAATAACATAAATGTTATGTACATTAGTGAATCTATAGAATCATTAATGTGAATTACAAACTAAAACATTATAATGCGTTAAAAAATTATAAGTATATTACAAACAGTTTCCACTGAATTGCAGTTATGTTTTATTGCATTACCGTATATTCTACAACATTAGTGTATATCATACTGCATTATTTTATACCCAACTGTATTACTATATATTCTACAACATTACCGTATATTCTACAACATTAGTGTTTTACTACATTAGTGTTTTACAACAGTATCGTATATTCTACAACATTACAGTATATTCTACAACATTACCGTATATTCTACAACATTAGTGCTTTACAACAGTTATGTTTTATTGCATTACCGTATATTCTACAACATTAGTGTTTTATTGAATTATATTATTGCATTACCGTATATTCTACAACATTAGTGTATATCATACTGCATTATTTTATTGCAGTACCGTATATTCTACAACATTACCGTATATTCTATAACATTAGTGTTTTACAACAGTTATGTTTTATTGCATTACCGTATATTCTACAACATTAGTGTTTTATTTCATTATATTATTGCATTACCGTATATTCTACAACATTAGTGTATATCATACTGCATTATTTTATACCCAACTGCATTAGTATATATTCTACAACATTACAGTATATTCTACAACATTAGTGTTTTACAACATTAGTGTTTTACAACAGTACCGTATATTCTACAACATTACCGTATATTCTACAACATTAGTGTTTTACAAAAGTTATGTTTTATTGCATTACCGTATATTCTACAACATTAGTGTTTTATTGCATTATTTTATTGAATTACCGTATATTCTACAACATTAGTGTATATAATACTACATTATTTTATACCCAACTGCATTACTATATATTCTACAACATTACCGTATATTCTACAACATTAGTGTTTTACAACAGTACTGTATATTCTATAATATTACCGTATATTCTACAACATTAGTGTTTTACAACAGTTATGTTTTATTGCATTACCGTATATTCTACAACATTAATATTTTATTGCATTATTTTATTGCATTACC
The DNA here is from genome assembly GCA_025667525.1 of Glebionis coronaria. Lineage (NCBI taxonomy): Eukaryota > Viridiplantae > Streptophyta > Magnoliopsida > Asterales > Asteraceae > Glebionis > Glebionis coronaria. The sequence goes on along the minus strand of JANFOE010002410.1, from coordinate 61,365 downwards.
GTATATTCTACAACATTAGTGTATATCATACTGCATTATTTTATACCCAACTGCATTACTATATATTCTACAACATTACCGTATATTCTACAACATTAGTGTTTTACAACATTAGTGTTTTACAACAGTACCGTATATTCTACAACATTACCGTATATTCTACAATATTACCGTATATTCTACAACATTACCGTATATTCTACAACATTAGTGTTTTACAACAGTTATGTTTTATCGCATTACCGTATATTCTACAATATTAGTGTTTTATTGCATTATTTTATTGTATTACCGTATATTCTACAACATTAGTGTATATCATACTGCATTATTTTATACCCAACTGCATTACTATATATTCTACAACATTACCGTATATTCTACAACATTAGTAAAAGTAGTAATAATGCACTAAAAATTAACAAAAATGTAGTAAAAGTTATTATGAGGTAGAACTTATTAATCACAAACTAAATCATGAGGATACATCCTAGTTCAACTTCTACAAAATCACAAGCATATTCAGAGAATCACATTTCAAACATCACCCAAACCTAAACTTAAGCTAAACTTAATTCAGTAAAAATTACAGTATAATCCAGTAAAACTTAAAGTATAATGAAGTAAAACGTAAACTATAATTCGGTAGAATATGATCAAGAAAATTGTAATTCACTAGAATATCAAGTGTAATTCAGTAAAAGAAAATTACTCTTCAGGATAACTGTAAGTCCATATGTGTATAATAACTTTTCTGTAGTTGAGACATTTTATCAAACACCTTGTATGCAACTTTTTCAACCACGTTTTGTATCTATATTTTTTACACTTTATACCAGATCTATAAGAATAAATGATGTAATTGGAATCAAACTCTAAATATAACATACTTAAATCAAGAAAACCACATAAATCGAACATCATGTTTTTGAATCAAGAACTTACTTGTTTTGTCTCATGATAAGCTACAGTTAGAAGTGTATGGTGAATCAATCAACATCTCGAAAATAGCTATTGAGGACAACAATTGTTATTGGTGGTGGGGATGACGATAAAGAAGTGGTAGTTAACGGTGGGGCAGGTAGTGGCTAGGAAAGATGAGGAAGATGGTGGTTATTCAAGGGGCACGACGATTAAAGAGATGATTGGAGAGCATTGTATGAAAACACGTTGTGGGTTATGGAATGTGTGTGAAAAATAAAAATTATAAATATGCCCCATGAAGTTTCTAAAATTACAAAAGTACACCATTTTTTTTTTAAAAAAAGGGGGGACACATGGCAGCATGTGGTTCCACCTCATTTATTTTATTTTAAAAATTGTTTTATTTTACCCCAACTATATATATATATATATATATATATATATATATATATATATATATATATATATATATATATATATATATATATATATATATATATATATATATATATATATATATATATATATATATATATATATATATATATATATATATATATATATATATATATATATATATATATATATATATATATATATATATATATATATATATATATATATATATATATATATATATATATATATATATATATATATATATATATATATATATATATATATATATATATATATATATATATATATATATATATATATATATATATATATATATATATATATATATATATATATATATATATATATATATATATATATATATATATATATATATATATATATATATATACAGATATATATATATATATACATATATATATATATATATTTACACACACACACACATATATATATATATATACTAGCGTCGTAACCCGCTCAACGGGCGGGGTCGGTTTTTTTCTTGTTCTGAAGGGTTTACGGTTCATGTGTTTGTGTATTAGTTATAACTGTTAGCAGTGTGACTTGTTTTTGTTAAAAAAATGCTAAAAGAAAACTAATATTTGATATTTTTAGACAATGGTCCATCAAACGCACGTGTTTTGTCCCATGTTTATATTTGGTTGTACAAATATCGGTTTGTTTTTTTATTTTTTTGTTTATACGTAAACTAACATTTGAAAGCGTTCGGACTTGGTACACCCAACGACTGTGTTTGGTGTCATGTTAGTTTACGAATGTACATAAATCTAGGTTGGGTTATGTTTCTAAGTCTTTTCTAGAAGTACGAGTGTGTATCAATTTTTGTGTTGGCAGTGGGGCTCGTTTTTGTTAAAAGTAAAAGAGATTTTTTTTTAAATTTAGGCATTGGGTCACCCAACAGACGTGTTTTGTCACATGTGAATTTTTGGTTGTACAAATATCAGTTTGTGTTTTTGTTTTAATTTTGTTGGTTAAACGTAAACTATCATTTTATAGTGCTAGGCCTTGCTACACCCAACGATTGTGTTTAGTTTCATGTTAAAATATGAATGTACATAAATCTACATTTGGTTTGGTTTGTAATTTTTTTTTATCAAAGTACTTTTGTATATCAATTATATGTGTTAGCACCACACACAAGAGATACATGGTTTAAAAATATACAATAACTACCGACTTGATTTCTTAGAAAGAACAAAAAGACATTATTATATAACTAATTAGTGTTTTTTTTTGTAAATATCAATTTGGACTAAGGGTAATATATTAAGCTTATAGAAACCAAACTATTATATTTAGAATAACAATAATTTTGAGACAAATAAGAAAAGAAACATGGACAATAGTTTTGGGACGAATGTAGTACTAATAAATTGGCCACAGTCACAAAGTATCTGGTTTTGCGTAAATAATTATAATGAATGTGAACTTGTGATTATTGAATTAAGAAAACTTAAATGTGATTATTGAGTTAAGAAATATGAATATAACTTAGTAAACACACTAAAATATGAATAACATGAGATGTTCAAACTCGTATGTTACAGACGGTTGAATCAAAGTGTTTTAATGATTTGGTAAAATGTTGATGTGTAAGCATGCGCTTTAAATAACCAAATTACTATGATAATGACCATGTAATGTTGATTGGTGCATCAATCTAATTTTTAGTGAGTTGGTGAAAAAAGATTGTTCATGAGAAAAGAAGCAAAATCATGTTCAAATTTATTAAAAGTTACTTCCTTCGTCCTAAAATAAGTGTTAACTTTGGTTTTTCGGTCTTTCTTAATCGACTTTGACCATATATATATATATATATATATATATATATATATATATATATATATATATATATATATATATATATATATATATATATATATATTTGTATAATATAACACTTGATGAAAATTATATCAATTAAAATATGTATGAAATCCAATCCATCCATATATTTTTCATCGATTATTATATAACACATATGCCAAACTACATATGGTCAAAGTTGTACCAGTTTGACTCTGAAAAGTCAAATTAGACACTATTTTGAAAAGGAGGTAGTAATATTTGCGTATATAATCACTTGACATGCCAAAACAAATAAAAATAACAAACATACTTTGAAAACATACTTAACAAAGAAACTCACACACAAACTTATAACTCTTACAATAAAAATGTTTTTATAATTCCTATGAAGTCCTAATATGATTTTTTATAGGTTTGAAATGTATTTTATTGGGTTTTAGAGGCCTATTATTATTTGGATTGATATATTTAATTTATTGGTTAGGCATCCAAAGGTGTGTATGAAGACATCCTCCTCATATTCATTTCCAATAACTCTCAAAGCTCGCGCTTGACATTCTCAAGACCTCTTATGTCGTCCCATCTACAATTATGAAAACTTCAACAACCTGTATCAAAACCGCAAGTGGTGATTATTTAAAATAATGTTGTAAATTGTATATAAAAACAAAGAGTTGATGGATTGCTTGCAAGGACGGATCCATGATTTTGTGTTAAAGGAAGCTGAAATGTTTTTTAACGATAACAATAACGGCAGACATCGATATCTTATAAAGAAGCCGAAAGTAAACAATTCGGGTACTAATTTTATTAATTTTGGTTATCACCAACACTAAACTACAATACACACTAATTTTTGGTTACATTCAACTAACACATATACAATATCACATTAATATATGACTCGAAATATGCCATTAATTTAGTACCAAAGTTATAGTAACCTAATGAGAGTGAACCACTCACTTTTATGCCCATGAAAATGCACTTTAACTCTAAGTATATATGGATGACTTATTTTCCTTCGTACAAAGAAGGGTTATAAAAAAATAGGGACGAAGCCAGAGGGTGTCCCGCTAGTGCTCATGAAACTTATGAATTTTTTTAATTTAGTGCTAATTTTTGAAGAAAAAAACATCGATTTTTCTTTATTATATCTTAAGTGCACTTGGTGCATCAAATGTGTTTCTAGTCATATTTAGTTAGTATATTTAAAAAAATCGATCTCTACTATTTTAAGGTTCAATAAAATTTATTCTCCGATCATCTTTGGTCTTATCTTCATTACTGATCAAGAATTTATATTAAACGGAAGCAAAAATAATTTGTATAACAAAGTAAATTGGTTACCCGACGAGTTCATTGAAAATGACTTCAAACATCAATACAAATGCTAATCGACAACATATTTTTCATAAGTTGTATATGTTAAGTAGGTTCAAGCTTTGTTTTTTAGTTTGCACTAAGATTACTTCGAAAACTAAAAACGATAGGGACAAAAATAAAAATTGCTACTATATGAATTATGTGGTTGTCACTTTCCAATACTATATGAATTATGTGGTCTACAGAAAGGGTTAGCGGCGCAGCTTGTTGCCCGTTTGTATTCTCCTAATATGTAAATTATAGTTATTAATAAAAATACTATATGAATTATGTTGTTGTATTTTAGTGACTGATATTTTTATAGTAGAATTCATATTTGCCTAGGGGAGGTATTGTGTAGTACAAGAAACACAAAGGTTACAAATACTTAAAACATTTCTCAATAAATTCAATTCTATGAATTCATAAAACGACAAAATACACAAAAAGGATATCTTCTTCTTCACAGTGAGTACATGACGCCTCTTATCTTTTCATTTCTTTCCACGATAACCTACCATTTTATATCACTATCGATACCAAAATCGACGTAAAATTTATGATGCTTTAGACGGACCTGTGTTTAAATATAGGTTACTGGTAGTGGCTAGATAGAAGACATCGCAAAATATTGGCCGAAAACCAAGTTACAAGATCAAGTAGATGGGTAGGTTGGGGGTGGTTGAGCACCCTCTAGCCACCTCATTGGCTCCGTCCCTTGTTCCAATAGCAGTCGAGAAATATTCATTTGAGGCTGCTATGGAACTCAGAATCTAGTGTCATGTGGACTTGCTTGGTTGCATCTTATGTAAACATCCTGAGCTCATTAAGGAAGAAGACATATGCTCCAAAAATTCATAATAATAGTTTCATTATAAGTTGTAACATTGTACACTACTCAAAATAACACCTCAAAGGAAGTCAAACATATTAAGATCACAAAACTTGAAAAAACTATGTTTTAGTTTTGATAGAAATTCGTGAGAGCATCATCAATCTTTAAAATTCTAATCTTTTCTCTTGATCTTATTTTGATTCACAGTTAAGGTATTCCTTTTGGTCGGCTGATATTTAATTACGTGGTGCATTTGTGCAGTAATTGAATTTCATTTGTGGTTGGCTGAAATTAAGTGTCGGCTGTAATTGGTTTTAGTGGTTCGATTGATTGAAGCTATGGTGGATTCGAGCAATGAAAGTGATAAGCCATTGTTTACAGGTTGGATGGATGCGGTTAAGGTGTCTACTCTTGAGGTTTTAGTAACGTTAGAGGAGATATCTAATTTGTTTTCTATTCCTTTGAATACTGTGCGTGACATTGAAGTGTTTGCAAATGGTGTGAAGGCAAACAAATTTCCTAAATGGTCTACTTTACCTAAGGAGACCACTATGCGTTATTATGAAATTTTGTGTGAACGCCATAACAATCTAACTAGCAGCACTTCTTCACTCAGTTCAGGTGGTTCGAGTGTGCACTCTACACAAATGGCTAAGGAAACAGACCTTGCAGCTAAGGCTGCAACCATTAATGGTTTGCAACTGTGTAATCTACATGCGGTTTTAAAATTATTTGGTGTAACGATTCGCACGGTTGGTGACGCGGGTGAATTTATGCATGAATTAAGAATGAAGAAACATCCTTTGTGGGAATTGATCTCACATGATCGTGCTAAAGAAATTCTGGAGTTACTTTGCAAATTTGAAGCTGATATGGTTACGTCTACTAATGGAGGTATTAATGCAGTCTCTTCTTCGTTTAATTCTGAAAATGTCTATGAAGGGGTTAATATCTCTATTCCTAGGAAGGTCGTTGAAAAATTAAATGCTCGCTACCATAACACTTTATATGGTTACTTTATTGGTAAAAGGATTGCATTCCCTGTGGTTGAGTATTTTGCTAAGAATAACTGGGCAAAACATGGTCTTAAGCGTATCATGATGAATGAGAAAGGTTTTTTCTTCTTTCAATTTGGATCTAGTGAGGGTCTTAATGCGGTTCTGGAAGGTGGTCCGTGGATGGTTCGTAATTCACCAATTATTCTTAAGAAATGGACTATGAAAACGAATCTTCTAAAGGAGGAACTAACTCGTATTCCGGTATGGGTTAAGTTTCATGATGTCCCGCTACAGGTATTTGAGGAGGAAGGTATTAGTTTAATTGCTTCGTTTCTTGGTAAGCTTATTATGATGGATAATTATACTAATAATATGTGCAAAGAGTCTTGGGGTCGTTGTAGTTTTGCTCGTTGTCTTATTGAGATGAATGCTGATTCGGAGTTTATAGATAACGTTACTATTGGTGTCCCTGATCTTGAAGGCTCTGGTTGTACTAAGGAATTAATTTGTGTTGAATACGAATGGAAACCGCCTAGATGTCATACTTGTAATATTTTTGGTCATTCCGTTGATTCTTGTCTGAAAAATGTTAAACCTAAAACGGTTGAAAAAGTGACAACTCATGTTGATAATGATGGGTTCCAACAAGTGCAAAGCAAGAGGAAGAAGTACAAAGGTAATTTAGGGAATCAAGTTCCGAGAGGTGTTCCATTGAGCAAGGGTTTCCAAGCAGGTAAGACGGTTGTTTTTCGTCCAAAAAGTCACTTGGATACTACAAGCAAGAGTGCTGATAATAGTAGTAAGTTGAATACTAAATCTGGTCAGTTGCAGCAGTCTAGCAATCCTAATGGTCCGAACAAGGGTAAAGCTCAAATGAGCAGTGTTTCTACATCTAATAAATTTTCATCTTTGTCCATGCCTGGTATTGAAGAAGGGTTTCAAGTAAGCGAAGAAGATAATGAGGAGGAGGAGGGAGTCGAGGTCGTCTTTGATGAATCGGTGAATCTTCTCAATACTCATATTGGGGCAAGCACTCCAACTGGCTGATCCCATGTTGATATTTTATTATTTTCCTCGTAACTTTATGTTATCGTCTTGGTTTTTGTCTAGTTTATATATTTCCAGTATTCTAGACTTGGTAATGTTTATGGCCTGTCATAAACATTTTGTTTAACAAGCTGCCTGTAGCTTGCGGTTAATGTGGTATTTCAACCACATTCCTTGTACTTTAACGCTTTTTTTGGTTCCATTTACCGGGGTTATTGCTACCCTTTTACCAAAAAAAAGTTAAGGTATTCCATGAAAGCATCAAATACTTAAAAACCAACTTTTTATTGTTTGTTTGAGCATAATCACCGATCATCGATCAACAACACATTTTTTTCATGCTGCAACTTCTACACACATGAGACAAAACACATTAAGATCTACGTGATCCCAAGATAAGTGTTACTCACTCACGAGATTCTTAGCCATTTCATTAATATCTCCATCTTCTAGACATGATCTCCCATGCCTTAGATAACAACTCATGCAATCCAATTTTCCTTCATTACATATCCCATGGCTTGGACACGGATCACAACCGTCTGTATAAAGTAGCACTAATTAATAAATATATTTAATATTAAAAGCACTAAGTGTAAGATGTGACTACTATACAGAGGTTAGAATTGTATGCTTTGATATTAGGCATGAAAATACTTTTTATGTTACGTCATGGAAATATGCAGTTAAGGTTACCATTTCATTAGCAGTCAGGCAGTCACGAAGGACTATAGGTATGTCTTTAACAACGTTAAACAAAATAGTTATGTTATCCAAATATTGCATTTGAGTATCATCTTTCAGAGCTAATGTTGATACGTACAGGTATCAGAATATAAAAAAGGATGGTTCCTACACACGTAAATGTTGAACAAAGGAAATGAGGAAAACCATTGATGACGCAAAAAAGAAGTATGTATCTAACACGGAGGCTAGTGAGAATTTGGGTTAAGGAAAGGACACGTCAGGAACATAATTATAGTACATACCCTCAGATAAGTTAATTTGATATATGGGTGTGTATTTCATAGAAAATGTAACCAACATTAGCCAAATACTCAAATTTTTGGCGCGAGGTCGTAGATTACCTCGACATAAAGAGCATAAAAGTACAAATATAAAGAAAGCACAAACTAAACATTATTGTATACTTCCATTTTTTGCTAAATAAAGAGTTTCACAGAATGAGAACAGCAACAGATGCTGATATAGATCTATATGAGAGGTATTTCTGATTTACAGCTTCAGTGGATCACCAACAGTCAGCTAGGGATGGGAAATTCTCTGTTGAAAGGAAATTTCAAAATAAGGGGTGGTTTAAGTTTGTCCAGTACATAAACCTTTAATGGGTGTTTGGGTCAGTGTATTGTAATGTTGCAAATGTGGCTCAGACTGAATTTAGAGCAATCGACCAAGATCATTCATGTGGCTCAGACTAAATTCTTAAGCCTCATCATACTCCTTCTTCTTCCTCATCGTACTCTCCTTCCTCATTAGCAGTTGCATCCTGATATTGCTGATACTCAGACACAAGATCATTCATGTTGCTCTCGACCTCAGTAAACTGCTCACTCACATGCCTGAATATTTCTTGAATGGATGTTGAGTTTACAATGAGAGTTGACGCCATCTTAAGACCAGTTGGTAGGATATCACAGACGGTCGACTTCACATTGTTTGGAATCCGCTCCACAAAGTAAGAAGATTTCTTGTTTTGAACATTAAACATCTGTTCATCGACTTCCTTACAACTCATCTTTCCATGGTAGATAGCTGATGCAGTAAAGTAACACCCACGGCGTGGGTCAGCAGCACACATCATATTCTTGGCATCGCATATTTGTTGAGTGAGCTCTGGAACAGTTAAAGCACAGTACTGCTAGGATCCACGTGAGGCAAGTGGAGCAAAACTAACAATGAAGATATGGAGACGCGAGAGTTGGACTAAATTCACAGAAAGTTTTCGAAGATCAGATTTGAGCTGACCACGAAACCTCAGACAAAGACAACATGTAACTCCAGACATTGTTGTAGAAATAAGATGGTTCAAATCACCAAAGCTTGGAGTAGTCAACTTGAGTGTTCTGAAGCAAATGTCATATAATGCCTCATTATCAAGAACCATACACTCATCGGTATTTTCCACGAGTTGGTGAACAGAGAGGGTGGCATTGTAAGGCTCGAGAACAGTATCAGAAACCTTTGGCGATGGAAACACAGAGAAGGTCATCATCATTCGGTCTGGATACTCTTCCCTGATCTTTGAGATCAAAAGAGTACCCAAACCAGAACCTGTACCACCTCCTAGAGAATGGCACACCTGGAAACCCTGCAAACAATCACAGTTTTCAACTTCCTTTCTAACAACATCTAGAATCAATCAACTCAGCGGCTTCAGAGTAATGACCATTAACCCAATTATTACCAACACCAGATTGACCAATACAAAATTATCAGGCCTAAATATATGACAATAAGCCCCAAATCTTAAACTATCTATTATCCCTGGCTCCAGGTCCGTCAACATCGAGCGTGGTACAACCTTCTACCACTCGCTTCATTATAATACATATTACCCTCTCCAACTGCAAATCCGCATCACCCGTATACTTTCCAGTCACATCAATCCCATGCTCTGCGCATACGACTTCCCAAAACTTTGCCCCGATCTGGTTCCCACATTGACCTCCCTAGATGTGTAGGATTACTCTCATTTTTTTAGTGTGTGTTTTAGTGTTTGTGTGAGCATATCTAAAAATCGCAATAGTAAGATTTCGAAGATAGAAAAACGTTGAAAAAAAAGTTGATAGTATGCATTGCCTACAACCTAAATAGTTAAACTTTTTTTAATAAAATCAGCTCAGTTGACCCATTTATATCTGCTACCATATCTTATTCCATAGTTATTCATCAACCCTTTGCATAGTTATTCAGGAAAACAAAAATCCAATATATAAACTTCTTCATTTCTTACCTCAAGTTTGATGCTACAATTGATGTCGCTATTGCCACAACCAACTTATTTCCACAACTATTGACCAATCGACTGGAATGACAAACCATACAATCATACGCATCTCCTATGGAAAACTCATTGCATGTATGTTAGTAAACTGGCTCTTTAAAAGACTGACAATCAACCCATCTAGAGGTTTAAGAAAACATAAGAACATCACATCTATACCAGATCACCAGAAGTAAAAAAAAAACAGAGCTATTTTTATTTAGCTAATAAAAAGGATAATTTAGTTCCATTTTCCATGACTGACAGGCGTTGATGTTTCATGGTTAAAAGAAGTGTGGTATAGTTAACGTGTTCACTGTGATGATATCGGATCAGTCTTCTTTGGTGCAAAGAGTGGTAGATAATTTCGTTCTTTTTCTTTTCTTTTTTTCATTTAATTTTTTTTTGTTTTTCTGTAGTTATCGATAAATAGGCTGAATAGCCAACCATCTATCATTCTATACATAATACTAAACCTTGTAACATCATAACATTTTAGCGATTTCGCCTTCCTCCTCCTCCACATCAATATCCAACCCACCTGGGACAATTAATACAAGGCTTTTAGGCCAAGTATGAAATAATTTCGTTCCAATCTTCTCGAATTGATTACCGTTAATTAGTGCGACTCAATTGTCTTTTGGTGATCAAGAGGATGGTTTGTTTGATTATCTATTTTTAAACTAAAAGGAAATAATTGTCGTTGAGTAAAATTTGAAAGCTTTTAAAAATTAAACTAAACATAAACTAATGCAATCTTTGGAAATCAAAATGTAAATGATTAAAGACTTGAAAACTTAGCACAAAGTAAACTAAGACAAAAGGCGGGAAAGATTAAATTTAAAATCTAAGGAAAACAAAACAAAGCCTAAGTCCGATCGAAATGCGATCGCACTCAAATAGTACTTCTAGATCGCACTCAATGCGATCGCAACCAAGGAGTTAGATGCACTCGATGCGATGGGACAGCCTGATCATACTCACAGATCGCAACCACGATCACAACAAGTGATCGTGGTCTTTGATCGCAGTCTCTGATCGTAACACAATTATCGCACTCAATGCGATTGTAACAAGAAAACGTACCACGATCGCACCCACAGATCGCAATGGGTGATCGTGGTGTGGATCGTACCAGGGAAAAACAAATGGATCGCAATCTATGCGATCTAAGCCAAGCGATCGTATCCAGGAGTAACCCTCCTAAGATGGGAATGACTTCCACAAGGCAACCAAGTTTAAACGAATAAGAAGTTACTAATAAGCACTTTCAAACTTCTAGACAAAGATAAATAAGCACAAGTTCGAAAACTTTTGAATCTAAACACATAAATTTGATAATACGAGCCTTAAAAAGATGAACTTTTTAAGAAAGTTTAAAAGTTAATAAGCTAAAACATTCGAATAAGCCACTAAGCATAAAAAAGCTTATAACCTATACGTATGAAAATCTTATGAAGGGATAAAAGATTAACTTTTTCTTGACTAAAACATCAAAATCAATCATGCATTAAGAACTAATCGGATCAAATATGAAGTTTCGGATCAAGGAATAAGTGAAATCAAGAAATGTAGAAAGAGATTAAAGAACAAAAAGCTTATTTTGAACTTGAAATTAAAATGAAATCCAAATACAGGAATGATTCAAACCTTAAACTTGAAAGAAAAAGATGAAACTTAGTGAGAGAAAGTTGGGAACTTTCTCTCTCTAAAAACTAGAAAGGAAAAATGAAAAACTAAAACTAGCTAGCCCCCCTCCTAATGTGATTAGGAGGGTATTTATAGGGAAATGGGGAGTGCATGTGTGGTGTGCTTCCTTCTTTCTTTTCTTCACGACTCGATTTAAATCTTTGTCTTTTCTCGACGTCGTCTCGGGACTTGAACTTGTCTTAATAATTTTCGTCTATAATTTAGACTTGAGTTCTTCGACTTCATTAAACTTCCGTCTTTAGACTTTTTCTTCGATAAATCTTCAGAATAGGTCTTGGACATCCGTTCTTTTAGCACTCTTGATCTTTTGACTTCGTCTTTTCTCGTTTTCTTTGTTAAAAGCCCGTGAAAGCCCGTGTTTTCTTCCTTTTTCATCTTTTGGTCCTAAAACACAATAAAAACACAAACCACGCATAATTCCGACTTTTACAACATAAATTACACGTTTTGGTCTTATTATTATTAGAAATAAGTGGTAAAAGGATAAGTGTTTTCACACTTATTAAATCCCCTACACTTGACCATTGCAATGCCCTCATGCAATGCATTAATTTTAAAGCACGGTTTACATTTTCCATTATAAATAACCTACCTTGGCCTTTATTAAATACTAAACATTTAGGGAAAATAAAAAGATAAAAACAAGTAAAGAAATCAAAGACTTACATTGGGTTTTGGCTGCCATGAACGTTTATCATCCTCAAGTTTCACGTTCCCCATACCAAGCTTAAAAACGAGATCATTGCTATTATAAGTTAGCAAACTAACACGAATTCATGTGGGCCAATTATTTACTTAGACTCCCTTATTCCTAGGTGTACCTCTTATATTTTAATATTGTCTCGAATGATCACGAGGATGCATTGTTTGACTTATTTCGATAGCTATTTAGGCCGAAAATAAAGTGGGACGATTTAATCAATAGTTAGCTAAAGGACAAAATCTTTTAAAACTGCTTCTCGGGACCTCATAAAGTTCATATCTTGGCATAACTCGCTTCACGATTTGAGACCTTTCTCGGACCGATATTTAGTAGCGACTTCATACTTCAAATCTTGAGAGACGTTTTTGAAATTATGGTCTTCTCTTCATAATAGGAATTTCTTCATTTGAACCTTTTGAGAGATTCTTCATATTTGGACCACGACTTCTTCATTTTTCTCCAATCTTTATTTTGGACTTTGGTATGCAACGATCCGCCTCCTTTTAGGACTTGGATCTATTTATCCACATACCTTGTTAGGGCCTTTTTGGATAGACTTCTCCATGATCTTTTGGGGAGTTTTTGCTTTTCATCGTGTGTCTCGATCCTTTATATTGATTTTCGATAAATGATTCTTCACATCAATTTTGGATCTTTAGCAACAAAATGTAGCCCTCATGCCTTGTTAGGGCCTTTTCGGACTCGCCAATCTTCGCATCCCGCTTCAATAAGTTATGCCTTGGCTATGAACTCTAATTAATACCGAGCAACTTTTAAACGATCTTGGGCTAGAAGCTAAGTAACTTTTCAAATCGTACAACCTTATTTATTGCAGATGAATTTATTAACAAGCGATGGGAGAATAGGCTTATAATCAACTCACATACATTCACGAAAGAATACCAAACTTATAATTGACTCTATCATCTCTCGTTCTCCACAGTTTAAAATCTCAAGGAATGAGACTCGTGGATGCTTAGCCTATTAAATCAAAGTTTTGGGTTTTCGAGTCGTCTATAGGATCTTGCAACTTCTTAGACTTTTTCAAGTTTAGAAATCGCATTTTAAAGTTCCCTTGATAAACGACTCTCTAGGATCAATTATAGGAACTTGCGAAAAGTTCTTGTTCTTAACCCGTAAGAGTTAAGACTTTCGCGTTTTAAAGTTCCCTACATAAAAGCCTAGCAAAACTTGACTTAAACACGTTAAGGATACTAGCTAGAGTAAACTTAGATAAATAAACTCGGGTTGAGTCAAAATATTCACGACTTTGAACAATTTAAAACCACTTTATTAAACTTTTATTTTAGCAAGGAAATTAAATAACGATAGCAAAGGAAAAGTACAAGGCTAAAATAGATTAAAAATTTTGAAAAATGTCGAAAAAATCAGGTTTTTATGTTAAAATGAGGGAAAATTCATGGAAAATACCACTTACTTCGATAGAAGTCTCCCCTACACTTGATATAAACATTGTCCTTAATGTTTAAGCATGTGGGAGTAAACTCCCTTACACTTAGGACATTGTGCACGTTGTTTAAATCTTGCTAAGGGAAGGACAACTAAAGTGATTTCAATCTGAACATATAAGATATGAAATATTGAATCACGATAGTTTAGGATAGAACCAGGAAGACGGGAACACGGAATCACGGTTCGTCAAAAGTCATCGAGGTGCACTTTGAAGCTTGAATCCCTGCAGAGAATAAGAAACAAGACAACAAACACATACGGGGCTCCCCCTACACTTATTATGAAAGCGGTAAAGGATAGATCACGGGTTGCCTCCCGAGAAGCGCTTGTTTTGGATAACCGAGTCACGAGCCTGACTCGACCCAAAACTAGTTCATGGGAAACGTGGTGAGGGATGGAATCATCTCATGAGAGATGTCCTCACCAAAGTACAGCTTCAAACACTGGCCATTCACCTTAAAATTAGGCCCATTTGGGTGAGAAAGCTTAATGGTGCCATATGGAAAGACTTTGGCGATGGTGAATGGACCAGACCAGCGGCTCTTCAACTTGCCCGAGAAGATCTTCAACCGAGAGTTAAAAAGTAAGACTTGATCACCAACGTGGAACTCTAGGTTCTTAATCCTTACATTATGGATGATCTTGGTCTTCTCCTTGTAGATCAATGAGTTCTCGTAAGCTTCATTCCTCAATTCATTAAGCTCATTGAGTTGAATCTTGTGAAGGTCACTGGCTTTGTTGATGTCGAAGTTAGCTCACTTCAAGGCCCAGTATGCCTTATGTTCCAGCTCGATAGGGAGGTGGCATGCTTTCCCGTACACAAGACGATAAGGTGTGCAACCGATCGGGGTCTTATATGCGGTACGGAAAGCCCATAGAGCATCTTCTAACTTATCGGCCCACGCGGCACGATGCTCTCCCACAGTACGTTCCAGAATTCGCTTCAATCCACGGTTGGAAATCTCGGCTTGACCATTGGTTTGGGGATGATAGGCGGTGGAAAGACGGTGATTGACACCATACTTAGCCATGACTCTTGCAAATTGATCATTGCAAAAATGAGTCCCGCGATCACTGAATATAGCACGAGGAACACCGAATCGAGCAAAAAGTTGTTTCAGAAAGTTCACAACCACCCTCGCATCGTTCGTAGGGAGAGCCTTGGCTTCAACCCATTTTGATACGTATTCAACGGCTACGAGGATGTACTTGTTCCCTTTAGATGATGGAAATGGCCCCATAAAGTCGATGCCCCATACTTTAAAGATTTCACATTCTTGTATGAAATTTTGAGGCATCTCATCTTTATGTGTGATCTTGCCTTGTCGTTGGCAAGCATCACAATGCTTAACCATTTCGTGAGCGTCACGATAAATGGTGGGCCAATAGAATCCCGAGTCAAAGACTTTCTTCGCGGTATAGTTGGGACCAAAGTGACCACCGGTGGGTCCTTTATGGCAAGCATCAAGGATTTGTAAAGCTGCCGGTCCATCAACACATCGACGAATAATCAGATCAGCACATTGTTTGGAGAGATAAGGGTCATTCCAGAAGTAAGTCTTAACATCTTTAAAGAACTTCTTGTTTTGTTGGGATGTTAGCCCTTTGATGAGAATTCCACCCGCTAAGTAGTTTGCAATGTCTGCAAACCACGGGGTGTCATCAAGATTGGAGTGAATAGACATTAAGGCCTCAAGGGGAAAAGAGTCATTGATCTCTTGATTTGGATGATCCCCTTGATAAGGATCCTCAAGTCTACTTAGATGATCCACGGCTAGGTTTTCGGCTCCCTTCTTGTCACAAATTTCAATGTTGAATTCTTGAAGGAGCAAAACCCAACGAAGAAGTCTTGGCTTAGAATCTTGTTTAGTCAATAAGTACTTCAACGCGGAATGGTCGGTATATACGATGGTGGTGGAAAGGACAAGATAGGGGCGAAATTTTTCGAAAGCATACACTAAAGCTAAAAGCTCTTTTTCGGTAGTGGTATAATGCAATTGAGCCCCCGTCATTGTCTTGCTAGCGTAATGGATTGGTTGGAAGTGTTTGTTCACTCTTTGGCCCAAAAACGCTCCAATAGCAAAGTCGCTAGCATCACACACAAATTCGAAAAGTAGCTCCCAATTAGGGGTAACCAAGACCGGTGCCTTAGTAAGCTTATCCTTAAGAAGAGTGAAGGATTCAAGACACTCTTTGGAAAAGATGAAAGGAGTATCTTTTTCTAAGAGGTGGGTCATCGGGCGAGCGATTTTAGAAAAATCTTGAATAAAACGACGATAGAAGCCCGCATGACCTAGGAAACTTCTCACACCCTTCACGGTAGAAGGTGGAGGTAACTTGGCTATGACATCCACTTTAGCACGGTCCACTTCAAGACCGGCTTTAGAGATTTTATGTCCCAGCACAATGCCTTCTTTCACCATGAAATGGCATTTTTCCCAATTTAGAACAAGGCGAGTGTCTTCACACCGCTTAAGCATGCGTTCCAAATTGGCAAGGCAAGTAGAGAAGGAATCACCATAGACCGAGAAATCATCCATGAAGACTTCCATAGTTTCTTCAACCATGTCATGGAAGATAACCATCATACACCTTTGGAATGTCCCAGGAGCATTGCATAAGCCGAAAGGCATTCTTTTGTAAGCAAATGTTCCATAAGGACAAGTGAATGTGGTTTTCTCTTGGTCTTGGGTATCGATGGGTATTTGAAAATAACCCGAAAAACCGTCTAAGAAGCAGTAATAGTCATTACCCGCTAGACGTTCAAGCATTTGGTCCATGAAAGGAAGGGGAAAATGATCCTTTCTCGTAGCATCATTGAGTTTGTGATAGTCTATACAAACTCTCCACCCTGTAACGAGACGAGTAGGAATCAACTCGTTGTTTTCATTGGGAACAACGGTGATTCCGCCTTTCTTAGGCACACAATGGACCGGACTAACCCATGGTGAATCCGAGATAGGATAGATCATGCCCGCATCAAGAAGTTTTACAACCTCTTTTTTTATAACGTCATGGATCTTGCGATTCACCCTTCTTTGGCTTTGAATAGTGGGTTTAAAGTCGTCCTCCATGAGAATTTTATGTGTACAAAAGTGAGGATCAATTCCACGAATATCGGAGATTTTCCATGCAATAGCTTTCTTATGATTTTTCAGCACGGCGATAAGTCGTGATTTTTCTTCTTCTTTCAGGTCCTTTGCGATGATGACGGGTGACTTCTTGTTGTCTTCAAGGAAAACGTACTCGAGATGAGACGGAAGATCCTTAAGCTCTAAATCCGTTTGATTTTTGATAGACGGCGTAGTCAAATTCGGTTCATCGATAGAGATATCCTTAGGAGATGGTGGCGAAATATGGTCCTCATTGAGAAGTTTCTCAATGGTACGAATGTGTTCATCCCAACTGGAGGGAGAAACGTCATATTGCAAGTCCACATCTCCCAAAGTTGCTTCGAATTCCTTCAAGATGAAATCACTTTCTCCAAATGGAGTTAGTGATGGAGCAATAGAGGCAACGGTCTCAACAGTGGGTAGAGAAGAAGAACCACTTTTACAAGCGTCTTTGAAATGTTCTTCACAAGCCTCGTCAAGAACGTCAATGAAATTAACGCTCTCATTTTCAAAAGGCTGCTTAGAAAGTTTACCCATGTTGAAGACGATTTTATCGTCACCAACTCTCATGATTAATTCGCCAGCGGCTACATCAATGAGAGTGCGACCGGTCCTCAGGAATGGACGTCCAACGATTAATGGAACACGGGGGTCCATCTCGTATTCAACGACAACAAAATCCGCCGGAAAGGTGAATTTGTCGACTCCAACGAAGACGCCTTCGGCTGTCCCCACTGGATAAGCAACCGTACGGTTAGCTAATTCCAAAGTCATTCGTGTGGGGACTAGCTCGGGTAGAGATAATTGTTTCCAAACACTTAATGGCATTAGGTTTATACTAGCACCTATATCGACTAGGGCCATACAATTCTCTACCCCAGGAAAGTTGCAAGGAATCAAGAAACGACCGGGATCTCCTAACTTAACTGGAAGTTTTCTCAAAAGAACGGTAGAACAATTCTCATTTAATTGGGTATTGGCGATGTCGAGCAATTTTTCCTTATCACTTAAAAGATCCTTAAACATCTTAGCATATTTAGGCATGTGAGCGAGAGACTCAGCAAAGGAGATATTAAAATTCAGTTGTTTAAACATTTTGAGAAAGTTAGAAAACCTTAATATCATCCTTGTTCTTCAATTTCCCTTTCCTCAACCTTGAGGGATAAGGTATATTGGGTTGAGATGAAGGCTTCGGAATGGAATTCTCACTCACATCCATGGGTGGTGGTGGGGCGGGAGTAGAAGGTGGTGGTATTGGAGAAGGGGACTCGTTTTCCTTTGTCACAATCACCGGTGTAGGAATCTCGGGTTCCTTTAAACCTTTGCCACTGCGAGTGGTGATTGCTTTCATCTCCCCTCTGGGACTAGCAACGGTGTTACTCGGAAGAGTACCCGAACCAGAGGCTTGATTACTTGGGAAAAAACTAGCCATCATATCCCTTAAGTTATTCGTTTGATTGTTCATAGAGTTTCTCATGTCGGCTTGAAGAGCATTCCCTTGTTTCGCCATGTCATTCCTTAGCTCAGCTCGAATATCATTTCCTTGTTTTGCCATGTCACCCTTCAAGTTAATGAATTGGCTTTGAAGATTTGTCACCATCTCTCTATTGGTCCTCATGTAAGTTTCGAGGTCTTGGTTCAATGTCGTGGGTTGGTTGAGAGGTGGGGCTTGGTAAGCTGAATTATTTCCTTGAGGTGGATATGGGTTTCTTTGGGATTGATATTGATTGGTAGCTCGAGGTTGGCTTTGATTGTTGCGGTTGAAATTGTTTTGGTTTTGGTTTTGAAGAGAAAAACCGGGTGGAGATAGATAGTTGTTGGAACGATAACTTAGCAAGTTACGGTCTCCTTGAGGTCGTGCTTGGTAGCCTCCTGTAGCAAAGTTACCATTAGCGGCGTACACATTTTTCGGATTTTCAAGAGTAGAAGGACAATCGATGTACGAATGAGAACCCCCGCAAATCTCACAAGAAGGTGCAATAGCTTTGGCTTGTTGAAATTGGTTTGTAGCCATGGTTAACAAGTGTTTGTTCATCTCAGCTATTTGGCGAGTAAGTTCGGTGAGCTCTGGGTTAGATGATGTAGAAGAAACATTGGGCCTTTGGTTATTCCGTGAAGATGCAGACGAGTCCCAATTTTTGTGGTGAGTGGTCATGTTCTCTATCAGCTCTCTACACTCCCCAGGTCTTCTCTTCATGAATGTACCACCAGCGGCAGCATTAATCGTATCACGATCACGAAAAGTTAGACCATTATAGAAAGTATCAATCAAAGTAACGGGGAGCATGTTATGGTTCGGGCAACGATCGATCAAAACATTATAGCGTTCCCAAGCATCAAAAAGTGACTCATCAGGTTCTTGTGTGAATCCACTGATTTGGTTTCGAAGGCTAGTGACCATGGATGGTGGAAAGTAGCGCGACAAAATGTTTTGAGTCATGTCATCCCATGTTTGAACTGAGTTTTTGGGGAGACGATCAAACCATTTTTCGGCATGATGGGATAAAGTGTGTGGAAAAAGGTGAAGGAGAAGAAAATCCATGGAAGCACCAGGTAGTTTCATGCTTTGAGTGACGGTAATGAAATTGTCTAGATGTTTGTTGGCATCATCATCCGGTAATCCGCTAAATGGACAAGCTTTTTGAACTTGCTGGATCATGTGGTGCTTCAACGAAAATTCAGGAGCCGTGATTTGCATCGGCGCAATCGGTCCTCCGCGTCCGTTCATGGTGGGTAGACACAGTTCCTCCATTGTTCGTAAATCGGGTAGGGGAACATTGTTGTTGGTGTTATTCAAATTGGGAAGAGGTGGGTTGTTATTGTTGTTATGCACACCAGCCATATCTAAATCTTCACGAGTCTCTGGCTCAGAATAATTTGAAGATCTAGTACGCATACACCTGCAGAAGAAAAAGATACCAGAGAATATATATATATATATATAATCTTTTTGGTGCAAAACCTTTGGAAAAGAAATGCTTTTTATGATATTTTAATGTTTTTGTATTTTTGAATTTTTTTTTTAATTTTTATGGATTTTTTGAAAATTTTTAGCAAGGAAAATAACGTACCTAAAAGAACGGATCCCAAAATTCAATGCGTCTCTCACTAAAAACCGTTAATCTTAACGAAAAGAGCCGGCAGCGGCGCCATTTAATACAAGGCTTTTTGGCCAAGTATGAAATAATTTCGTTCCAAACTTTTCGAATTGATTACCGTTAATTAGTGCGACTCAATTGTCTTTTGGTGATCAAGAGGATGGTTTGTTTGATTATCTATTTTTAAACTAAAAGCAATAATTGTCGTTGAGTAAAATTTGAAAGCTTTTAAAAATTTAACTAAAAATAAACTAATGCAATCTTTGGAAATCAAAATGTAAATGATTAAAGACTTGAAAACTTAGCACAAAGTAAACTAAGACAAAAGGCGGGAAAGATTAAATTTAAAATCTAAGGAAAACAAAACAAAGCCTAAGTCCGATCGAAATGCGATCGCACTCAAATAGTACTTCCAGATTGCACTCAATGCGATCGCAACCAAGGAGTTAGATGCGCTCGATGCGATGGGACAGCCTGATCGTACTCACGGATCGCAACCACGATCGCAACAAGTGATCGTGGTCTTTGATCGCAGTCTCTGATCGTAACACAATTATCGCACTCAATACGATTGTAACAAGAAAACGTACCACGATCGCACCCACAGATCGCAATGGGTGATTGTGGTGTGGATCGTGCCAGGGAAAAACAAATGGATCGCAATCTATGCGATCTAAGCCAAGCGATCATATCCAGGAGTAACCCTCCTAAGATGGGAATGACTTCCAAAAGGCAACCAAGTTTAAACGAATAAGCAGTTACTAATAAGCACTTTCAAACTTCTAGACAAAGATAAATAAGCACAAGTTCGAAAACTTTTGAATCTAAACACATGAATTTGATAATACGAGCCTTAAAAAGATGAACTTTTTAAGAAAGTTTAAAAGTTAATAAGCTAAAACATTCGAATAAGCCACTAAGCATAAAAAGCTTATAACTTATACGTATGAAAAGCTTATGAAGGGATAAAAGATTAACTTTTTCTTGACTAAAACATCAAAATCAATCACGCATTAAGAACTAATCGGATCAAATATGAAGTTTCGGATCAAGGAATAAGTGAAATCAAGAAATGTAGAAGGAGATTAAAGAACAAAAAGCTTAACTTGAACTTGAAATTAAAATGAAATCTAAATACAAGAATGATTCAAACCTTAAACTTGAAAGAAAAAGATGAAACTTAGTGAGAGAAAGTTGGGAACTTTCTCTCTCTAAAAACTAGAAAGGAAAAATGAAAAACTAAAACTAGATAGCCCCCCCTCCTAATGTGATTAGGAGGGTATTTATAGGGAAATGGGGAGTGCATGTGTGGTGTGCTTCCTTCTTTCTTTTCTTCTCGACTCGATTTAAATCTTTGTCTTTTCTCGACGTCGTCTCGGGACTTGAACTATGTTGTTGTAAATTATAGTTATTAATAAAAATACTATATGAATTATGTTGTTGTATTTTAGTGACTAATATTTTTATAGTAGAATTCATATTTGCCTAGGGGAGGTATTGTGTAGTATAAGAAACACAAAGGTTACAAATACTTAAAACATTTCTCAATAAATTCAATTCTATGAATTCATAAAACGACAAAATACACAAAAAGGATATCTTCTTCTTCACAATGAGTACATGACGCCTCTTATCTTTTCATTTCTTTCCATGATAACCTACCATTTTATATCACTATCGATACCAAAATCGACGTAAAATTTATGATGCTTTAGACGGACCTGTGTTTAAATATAGGTTACTGGTAGTGGCTAGATAGAAGACATCGCAAAATATTGGCCGAAAACCAAGTTACAAGATCAAGTAGATGGGTAGGTTGGGGGTGGTTGAGCACCCTCTAGCCACCTCATTGGCTCCGCCCCTTGTTCCAATAGCAGTCGAGAAATATTCATTTGAGGCTGCTATGGAACTCAGAATCTAGTGTCATGTGGACTTGCTTGGTTGCATCTTATGTAAACATCCTGAGCTCATTAAAGAAGAAGACATATGCTCCAAAAATTCATAATAATAGTTTCATTATAAGTTGTAACATTGTACACTACTCAAAATAACACCTCAAAGGAAGTCAAACATATTAAGATCACAAAACTTGAAAAAACTATGTTTTAGTTTTGATAGAAATTCGTGAGAGAATCATCAATCTTTAAACTTCTAATCTTTTCTCTTGATCTTATTTTGATTCACAGTTAAGGTATTCCTTTTGGTCGGCTGATATTTAATTACGTGGTGCATTTATGTAGTAATTGAATTGCATTTGTGGTTGGCTGAAATTAAGTGTCGGCTGTAATTGGTTTTAGTGGTTCGATTGATTGAAGCTATGGTGGGTTCGAGCAATGAAAGTGATAAGCCATTGTTTACAGGTTGGATGGATGCGGTTAAGGTGTCTACTCTTGAGGTTTTAGTAACGTTAGAGGAGATATCTAATTTGTTTTCTATTCCTTTGAATACTGTGCGTGACATTAAAGTGTTTGCAAATGGTGTGAAGGCAAACAAATTTCCTAAATGGTCTACTTTACCTAAGGAGACCACTATGCGTTATTATGAAGTTTTGTGTGAACGCCATAAGAATCTAACTAGCAGCACTTCTTCACTCAATTCAGGTGGTTCGAGTGTGCACTCTACACAAATGGCTAAGGAAACAGACCTTGCAGCTAAGGCTGCAACCATTAATGGTTTGCAACCGTGTAATCTACATGCGGTTTTGAAATTATTTGGTGTAACGATTCGCACGGTTAGTGACGCGGGTGAATTTATGCATGAATTAAGAATGAAGAAACATCCTTTGTGGGAATTGACCTCACATGATCGTGCTAAAGAAATTCTGGAGTTACTTTGCAAATTTGAAGCTGATATGGTTACGTCTACTAATGGAGGTATTAATGCAGTCTCTTCTTCGTTTAATTCTGAAAATGTCTATGAAGGGGTTAATATCTCTATTCCTAGGAAGGTCGTTGAAAAAGTAAATGCTCGCTACCATAACACTTTATATGGTTACTTTCTTGGTAAAAGGATTGCATTCCCTGTGGTTGAGTATTTTGCTAAGAGTAACTGGGCAAAACATGGTCTTAAGCGTATCATGATGAATGAGAAAGGTTTTTTCTTCTTTCAATTTGGATCTAGTGAGGGTCTTAATGCGGTTCTGGAAGGTGGTCCGTGGATGGTTCGTAATTCACCAATTTTTCTTAAGAAATGGACTATGAAAACGAATCTTCTAAAGGAGGAACTAACTCGTATTCCGGTATAGGTTAAGTTTCATGATGTCCCGCTACAGGTATTTGAGGAGGAAGGTATTAGTTTAATTGCTTCGTTTCTTGGTAAGCTTATTATGATGGATAATTATACTAATAATATGTGCAAAGAGTCTTGGGGTCGTTGTAGTTTTGCTCGTTGTCTTATTGAGATGAATGCTGATTCGGAGTTTATAGATAACGTTACTATTGGTGTCCCTGATCTTGAAGGCTCTGGTTGTACTAAGGAATTAATTCGTGTTGAATACGAATGGAAACCGCCTAGATGTCATACTTGTAATATTTTTGGTCATTCCGTTGATTCTTGTCTGAAAAATGTTAAACCTAAAACGGTTGAAAAAGTGACAACTCATGTTGATAATGATGGGTTCCAACAAGTGCAAAGCAAGAGGAAGAAGTACAAAGGTAATTTAGGGAATCAAGTTCCGAGAGGTGTTCCATTGAGCAAGGGTTTCCAAGCAGGTAAGACGGTTGTTTTTCGTCCAAAAACTCACTTGGATACTACAAGCACGAGTGCTGATAATAGTAGTAAGTTGAATACTAAATCTGGTCAGTTGCAGCAGTCTAGCAATCCTAATGGTCCGAACAAGGGTAAAGCTCAAATGAGCAGTGTTTCTACATCTAATAAATTTTCATCTTTGTCCATGCCTGGTATTGAAGAAGGGTTTCAAGTAAGCGAAGAAGATAATGAGGAGGAGGAGGGAGTCGAGGTCGTCTTTGATGAATCGGTGAATCTTCTCAATACTCATATTGGGGCAAGCACTCCAACTGGCTGATCCCATGTTGATATTTTATTATTTTCCTCGTAACTTTATGTTATCGTCTTGGTTTTTGTCTAGTTTATATATTTCCAGTATTCTAGACTTGGTAATGTTTATGGCCTGTCATAAACATTTTGTTTAACAAGCTGCCTGTAGCTTGCGGTTAATGTGGTATTTCAGCCACATTCCTTGTACTTCGACGCTTTTTTTGGTTCTATTTACCGGGGTCATTGCTACCCTTTTACCAAAAAAAAAAGTTAAGGTATTCCATGAAAGCATCAAATACTTAAAAACCAACTTTTTATTGTTTGTTTGAGCATAATCACCGATCATCGATCAACAACACATTTTTTTCATGCTGCAACTTCTACACACATGAGACAAAACACATTAAGATCTACGTGATCCCAAGATAAGTGTTACTCACTCACGAGATTCTTAGCCATTTCATTAATATCTCCATATTCTAGACATGATCTCATATGCCTTAGATAACAACTCATGCAATCCAATTTTCCTTCATTACATATCCCATGGCTTGGACACGGATCACAAACGTCTGTATAAAGTAGCACTAATTAATAAATATATTTAATATTAAAAGCACTAAGTGTAATATGTGACTACTATACAGAGGTTGGAATTGTATGCTTTGATATTAGGCATGAAAATACTTTTTATGTTACGTCATGGAAATATGCAGTTAAGGTTACCATTTCATTAGCAGTCAGGCAGTCACGAAGGACTATAGGTATGTCTTTAACAACGTTAAACAAAATAGTTATGTTATCCAAATATTGCATTTGAGTATCATCTTTCAGAGCTAATGTTGATACGTACAGGTATCAGAATATAAAAAAGGATGGTTCCTACACACGTAAATGTTGAACAAAGGAAATGAGGAAAATCATTGATGACGCAAAAAAGAAGTATGTATCTAACACGGAGGCTAGTGAGAATTTGGGTTAAGGAAAGGACACGTCAGGAACATAATTATAGTACATACCCTCAGATAAGTTAATTTGATATATGGGTGTGTATTTCATAGAAAATGTAACCAACATTAGCCAAATACTCAAATTTTTGGCGCGAGGTCGTAGATTACCTCGACATAAAGAGCATAAAAGTACAAATATAAAGAAAGCACAAACTAAACATTATTGTATACTTCCATTTTTTGCTAAATAAAGAGTTTCACAGAATGAGAACAGCAACAGATGCTGATATAGATCTATATGAGAGGTATTTCTGATTTACAGCTTCAGTGGATCACCAACAGTCAGCTAGGGATGGGAAATTCTCTGTTGAAAGGAAATTTCAAAATAAGGGGTGGTTTAAGTTTGTCCAGTACATAAACCTTTAATGGGTGTTTGGATCAGTGTATTGTAATGTTGCAAATGTGGCTCAGACTGAATTTAGAGCAATCGACCAAGATCATTCATGTGGCTCAGACTAAATTCTTAAGCCTCATCATACTCCTTCTTCTTCCTCATCGTACTCTCCTTCCTCATTAGCAGTTGCATCCTGATATTGCTGATACTCAGACACAAGATCATTCATGTTGCTCTCGACCTCAGTAAACTGCTCACTCACATGCCTGAATATTTCTTGAATGGATGTTGAGTTTCCAATGAGAGTTGACGCCATCTTAAGACCAGTTGGTAGGATATCACAGACGGTCGACTTCACATTGTTTGGAATCCGCTCCACAAAGTAAGAAGATTTCTTGTTTTGAACATTAAACATCTGTTCATCGACTTCCTTACAACTCATCTTTTCATGGTAGATAGCTGATGCAGTAAAGTAACACCCACGGCGTGGGTCAGCAGCACACATCATATTCTTGGCATCGCATATTTGTTGAGTGAGCTCTAGAACAGTTAAAGCACAGTACTGCTAGGATCCACGTGAGGCAAGTGGAGCAAAACTAACAATGAAGATATGGAGATGCGAGAGTTGGACTAAATTCACAGAAAGTTTTCGAAGATCAGATTTGAGCTGACCACGAAACCTCAGACAAAGACAACATGTAACTCCAGACATTGTTGTAGAAATAAGATGGTTCAAATCACCAAAGCTTGGAGTAGTCAACTTGAGTGTTCTGAAGCAAATGTCATATAATGCCTCATTATCAAGAACCATACACTCATCGGTATTTTCCACGAGTTGGTGAACAGAGAGGGTGGCATTGTAAGGCTCGAGAACAGTATCAGAAACCTTTGGCGATGGAAACACATAGAAGGTCATCATCATTCGGTCTGGATACTCTTCCCTGATCTTTGAGATCAAAAGAGTACCCAAACCAGAACCTGTACCACCTCCTAGAGAATGGCACACCTGGAAACCCTGCAAACAATCACAGTTTTCAACTTCCTTTCTAACAACATCTAGAATCAATCAACTCAGCGGCTTCAGAGTAATGACCATTAACCCAATTATTACCAACACCAGATTGACCAATACAAAATTATCAGGCCTAAATATATGACAATAAGCCCCAGATCTTAAACTATCTATTATCCCTGGCTCCAGGTCCGTCAACATCGAGCGTGGTACAACCTTCCACCACTCGCTTCATTATAATACATATTACCCTCTCCAACTGCAAATCCGCATCACCCGTATACTTTCCAGTCACATCAATCCCGTGCTCTGCGCATACGACTTCCCAAAACTTTGCCCCGATCTGGTTCCCACATTGACCTCCCTAGATGTGTAGGATTACTCTCATTTTTTAGTGTGTGTTTTAGTGTTTGTGTGAGCATATCTAAAAATCGCAATAGTAAGATTTCGAAGATAGAAAAACGTTGAAAAAAAGTTGATAGTATGCATTGCCTACAACCTAAATAGTTAAACTTTTTTTAATAAAATCAGCTCAGTTGACCCATTTATATCTGCTACCATATCTTATTCCATAGTTATTCATCAGCCCTTTGCATAGTTATTCAGGAAAACAAAAATCCAATATATAAAGTTCTTCATTTCTTACCTCATGTTTGATGCTACAATTGATGTCGCTATTGCCACAACCAGCTTATTTCCACAACTATTGACCAATCGACTGGAATGACAAACCATACAATCATACGCATCTCCTATGGAAAAATCATTGCATGTATGTTAGTAAACTGGCTCTTTAAAAGACTGACAATCAACCCATCTAGAGGTTTAAGAAAATATAAGAACATCACATCTATACCAGATCACCAGAAGTAAAAAAAACATAGCTATTTTTATTTAGCTAATAAAAAGGATAATTTAGTTCCATTTTCCATGACTGACAGGCGTTGATGTTTCATGGTTAAAAGAAGTGTGGTATAGTTAACGTGTTCACTGTGATGATATCGGATCAGTCTTCTTTGGTGCAAAGAGTGGTAGATAATTTCGTTCTTTTTCTTTTCTTTTTTTCATTTAATTTTTTTTTCTGTAGTAATCGATAAATAGGCTGAATAGCCAACCATCTATCATTCTATACATAATACTAAACCTTGTAACATCATAACATTTTAGCGATTTCGCCTTCCTCCTCCTCCACATCAATATCCAACCCAACTGGGAGAATTAATACAAT
Source organism: Glebionis coronaria (assembly GCA_025667525.1). NCBI lineage: Eukaryota > Viridiplantae > Streptophyta > Magnoliopsida > Asterales > Asteraceae > Glebionis > Glebionis coronaria. The sequence continues at coordinate 33,262 of JANFOE010002410.1, read as the reverse complement.
GCTTTTAGGCCAAGTATGAAATAATTTCGTTCCAATCTTCTCGAATTGATTACCGTTAATTAGTGTGACTCAATTGTCTTTTGGTGATCAAGAGGATGGTTTGTTTGATTATCTATTTTTAAACTAAAAGGAAATAATTGTCGTTGAGTAAAATTTGAAAGCTTTTAAAAATTAAACTAAAAATAAACTAATGCAATCTTTGGAAATCAAAATGTAAATGATTAAAGACTTGAAAACTTAGCACAAAGTAAACTAAGACAAAAGGCGGGAAAGATTAAATTTAAAATCTAAGGAAAACAAAACAAAGCCTAAGTCCGATCGAAATGCGATCGCACTCAAATAGTACTTCTAGATCGCACTCAATACGATCGCAGCCAAGGAGTTAGATGCACTCGATGCGATGGGACAGCCTGATCGTACTCACGGATCGCAACCACGATCACAACAAGTGATCGTGGTCTTTGATCGCAGTCTCTGATCGTAACACAATTATCGCACTCAATGCGATTGTAACAAGAAAACGTACCACGATCGCACCCACAGATCGCAATGGGTGATCGTGGTGTGGATCGTACCAGGGAAAAACAAATGGATCGCAATCTATGCGATCTAAGCCAAACGATCGTATCCAGGAGTAACCCTCCTAAGATGGGAATGACTTCCAAAAGGCAACCAAGTTTAAACGAATAAGAAGTTACTAATAAGCACTTTCAAACTTCTAGACAAAGATAAATAAGCACAAGTTCGAAAACTTTTGAATCTAAACACATAAATTTGATAATACGAGCCTTAAAAAGATGAACTTTTTAAGAAAGTTTAAAAGTTAATAAGCTAAAACATTCGAATAAGCCACTAAGCATAAAAAGCTTATAACTTATACGTATGAAAATCTTATGAAGGGATAAAAGATTAAATTTTTCTTGACTAAAACATCAAAATCAATCATGCATTAAGAACTAATCGGATCAAATATGAAGTTTCGGATCAAGGAATAAGTGAAATCAAGAAATGTAGAAATAGATTAAAGAACAAAAAGCTTATTTTGAACTTGAAATTAAAATGAAATCCAAATACAAGAATGATTCAAACCTTAAACTTGAAAGAAAAAGATGAAACTTAGTGAGAGAAAGTTGGGAACTTTCTCTCTCTAAAAACTAGAAAGGAAAAATGAAAAACTAAAACTAGCTAGCCCCCTCCTAATGTGATTAGGAGGGTATTTATAGGTAAATGGGGAGTGCATGTGTGGTGTGCTTCCTTCTTTCTTTTCTTCTCGACTCGATTTAAATCTTTGTCTTTTCTCGACGTCGTCTCGGGACTTGAACTTGTCTTAATAATTTTCGTCTATAATTTAGACTTGAGTTCTTCGACTTCATTAAACTTCCGTCTTTAGACTTTTTCTTCGATAATTCTTCAGAATAGGTCTTGGACATCCGTTCTTTTAGCAATCTTGATCTTTTGACTTCGTCTTTTCTCGTTTTCTTCTATAAAAGCCCGTGAAAGCCCGTGTTTTCTTCCTTTTTCATCTTTTGGTCCTAAAACACAATAAAAACACAAACCACGCATAATTCCGACTTTTACAACATAAATTACACGTTTTGGTCTTGTTATTATTAGAAATAAGTGGTAAAAGGATAAGTGTTTTCACACTTATTAAATCCCCTACACTTGACCATTGCAATGCCCTCATGCAATGCATTAATTTTAAAGCACGGGTTTACATTTTCCATTATAAATAACCTACCTTGGCCTTTATTAAATACTAAACATTTAGGGAAAATAAAAAGATAAAAACAAGTAAAGAAATCAGAGACTTACATTGGGTTTTGGCTGCCATGAACGTTTATCATCCTCAAGTTTCACGTTCCCCATACCAAGCTTAAAAACGAGATCATTGCTATTATAAGTTAGCAAACTAACACGAATTCATGTGGGCCAATTATTTACTTAGACTCCTTTATTCCTAGGTGTATCTCTTATATTTTAATATTGTCTCGAATGATCACGAGGATGCATTGTCTGACTTATTTCGATAGTTATTTAGGTCAAAAATAAAGTGGGACGATTTAATCAATAGTTAGCTAAAGGACAAAATCTTTTAAAACTGCTTCTCGGGACCTCATAAAGTTCATATCTTGGCATAACTCGCTTCACGATTTGAGACCTTTCTCGGACCGATATTTAGTAGCGACTTCATACTTCAAATCTTGAGAGACGTTTTTGAAATTATGGTCTTCTCTTCATAATAGGAATTTCTTCATTTGAACCTTTTGAGAGATTCTTCATATTTGGACCACGACTTCTTCATTTTTCTCCAATCTTCATTTTGGACTTTGGTACGCAACGATCCGCCTCCTTTTAGGACTTGAATCTATTTATCCTCATACCTTGTTAGGGCCTTTTTGGATAGACTTCTCCATGTTCTTTTGGGGAGTTTTTGCTTTTCATCGTGTGTCTCGATCCTTTATATTGATTTTCGATAAATGATTCTTCACATCACTTTTGGATCTTTAGCAACAAAATGTAGCCCTCATGCCTTGTTAGGGCCTTTTCGGACTCGCCAATCTTCACATACCGCTTCAATAAGTTATGCCTTGGCTATGAACTCTAATTAATACCGAGCAACTTTTAAACGATCTTGGGCTAGAAGCTAAGTAACTTTTCAAATCGTACAACCTTATTTATTGCAGATGAATTTATTAACAAGCGATGGTAGAATAGGCTTATAATCAACTCACATACATTCACGAAAGAATACCAAACTTATAATTGACTCTATCATCTCTCGTTCTCCACAGTTTAAAATCTCAAGGAATGAGACTCGTGGATGCTTAGCCTATTAAATCAAAGTTTTGGGTTTTCGAGTCGTCTATAGGATCTTGCAACTTCTTAGACTTTTTCAAGTTTAGAAATCGCATTTTAAAGTTCCCTTGATAAACGACTCTCTAGGATCAATTATAGGAACTTGCGAAAAGTTCTTGTTCTTAACCCGTAAGAGTTAAGACTTTCGCGTTTTAAAGTTCCCTACATAAAAGCCTAGCAAAACTTGACTTAAACACGTTAAGAATACTAGCTAGAGTAAACTTAGATAAGTAAACTCGGGTTGAGTCAAAATATTCACGACTTTGAACAATTTAAAACCACTTTATTAAACTTTTATTTTAGCAAGGAAATTAAATAACGATAGCAAAGGAAAACTACAAGGCTAAAATAGATTAAAAATTTTGAAAAATGTCGAAAAAATCAGGTTTTTCTGTTAAAATGAGGGAAAATTCATGGAAAAGACCACTTACTTCGATAGAAGTCTCCCCTACACTTGATATAAACATTGTCCTCAATGTTTAAGCATGTGGGAGTAAACTCCCTTACACTTAGGACATTGTGCACGTTGTTTAAATCTTGCTAAGGGAAGGACAACTAAAGTGATTTCAATGTGAACATATAAGATATGAAATATTGAATCACGATAGTTTAGGATAGAACCAGGAAGACGGGAACACGGAATCACGGTTCGTCAAAAGTCATCGAGGTGCACTTTGAAGCTTGAATCCCTGCAGAGAATAAGAAACAAGACAAAAAACACATACGGGGCTCCCCCTACACTTATTATGAAAGCGGTAAAGGATAGATCACGGGTTGCCTCCCGAGAAGCGCTTGTTTTGGATAACCGAGTCACGAGCCTGACTCGACCCAAAACTAGTTCATGGGAAACGTGGTGAGGGATGGAATCATCTCATGAGAGATGTCCTCACCAAAGTACAGCTTCAAACGCTGGCCATTCACCTTAAAATTAGGCCCATTTGGTTGAGAAAGCTTAATGGTGCCATATGGAAAGACTTTGGCGAAGGTGAATGGACCAGACCAGCGGCTCTTCAACTTGCCCGAGAAGATCTTCAACCGAGAGTTAAAAAGTAAGACTTGATCACCAACGTGGAACTCTAGGTTCTTAATCCTTGCATCATGGATGATCTTGGTCTTCTCCTTGTAGATCAATGAGTTCTCGTAAGCTTCATTCCTCAATTCATTAAGCTCATTGAGTTGAATCTTGCGAAGGTCACTGGCTTTGTTGATGTCGAAGTTAGCTCACTTCAAGGCCCAGTATGCCTTATGTTCCAGCTCGATAGGGAGGTGGCATGCTTTCCCGTACACAAGACGATAAGGTGTGCAACCAATCGAGGTCTTATATGCGGTACGGAAAGCCCATAGAGCATCTTCTAACTTATCGGCCCACGTGGCACGATGCTCTCCCACAGTACGTTCCAGAATTCGCTTCAATTCACGGTTGGAAATCTCGGCTTGACCATTGGTTTGGGGATGATAGGCGGTGGAATGACGGTGATTGACACCAAACTTAGCCATGACTCTTGCAAATTGATCATTGCAAAAATGAGTCCCGCGATCACTGATTATAGCACGAAGAACACCGAATCGAGCAAAAAGTTATTTCAGAAAGTTCACAACCACCCTCGCATCATTCGTAGGGAGAGCCTTGGCTTCAACCCATTTTGATACGTATTCAACGGCTACGAGGATATACTTGTTCCCTTTAGATGATGGAAATGGCCCCATAAAGTCGATGCCCCATACGTTAAAGATTTCACATTCTTGTATGAAATTTTGAGGCATCTCATCTTTATGTGTGATCTTGCCTTGTCGTTGGCAAGTATCATAATGCTTAACCATTTCGTGAGCGTCACGATAAATGGTGGGCCAATAGAATCCTGAGTCAAAGACTTTCTTCGCGGTATAGTTGGGACCAAAGTGACCACCGGTGGGTCCTTTATGGCAAGCATCAAGGATTTGTAAAGCTGCCGGTCCATCAACACATCGACGAATAATCAGATCAGCACATTGTTAGGAGAGATAAGGGTCATTCCAGAAGTAAGTCTTAACATCTTTAAAGAACTTCTTGTTTTGTTGGGATGTTAGCCCTTTGATGAGAATTCCACCCGCTAAGTAGTTTGCAATGTCTGCAAACCACGGGGTGTCATCAAGATTGGAGTGAATAGACATTAAGGCCTCAAGGGGAAAAGAGTCATTGATCTCTTGATTTGGATGATCCCCTTGATAAGGATCCTCAAGTCTACTTAGATGATCCACGGCTAGGTTTTCGGCTCCCTTCTTGTCACGAATTTCAATGTTGAATTCTTGAAGGAGCAAAACCCAACGAAGAAGTCTTGGCTTAGAATCTTGTTTAGTCAATAAGTACTTCAACGCGGAATGGTCGGTATACACGATGGTGGTGGAAAGGACAAGATAGGGGCGAAATTTTTCGAAAGCATACACTACAGCTAAAAGCTCTTTTTCGGTAGTGGTATAATGCAATTGAGCCCCTGTCATTGTCTTGCTAGCGTAATGGATTGGTTGGAAGTGTTTGTTCACTCTTTGGCCCAAAACCGCTCCAATAGCAAAGTCGCTAGCATCACACATCAATTCGAAAAGTAGCTCCCAATTAGGGGTAACCAAGACCGGTGCCTTAGTAAGCTTATCCTTAAGAAGAGTGAAGGATTCAAGACACTCTTTGGAAAAGATGAAAGGAGTATCTTTTTCCAAGAGGTGGGTCATCGGGCGAGCGATTTTAGAAAAATCTTGAATAAAACGACGATAGAAGCCCGCATGACCTAGGAAACTTCTCACACCCTTCACAGTAGAAGGTGGAGGTAACTTGGCTATGACATCCAATTTAGCACGGTCCACTTCAAGACCGGATTTAGAGATTTTATGTCCCAGCACAATGCCTTCTTTCACCATGAAATGGCATTTTTCCCAATTTAGAACAAGGCGAGTGTCTTCACACCGCTTAAGCATGCGTTCCAAATTGGCAAGGCAAGTAGAGAAGGAATCACCATAGACCGAGAAATCATCCATGAAGACTTTCATAGTTTCTTCAACCATGTCATGGAAGATAGCCATCATACACCTTTGGAATGTCCCAGGAGCATTGCATAAGCCGAAAGGCATTCTTTTGTAAGTAAATGTTCCATAAGGACAAGTGAATGTGGTTTTCTCTTGGTCTTGGGTATCGATGGGTATTTGAAAATAACCCGAAAAACCGTCTAAGAAGCAGTAATAGTCATTACCCGCTAGACGTTCAAGCATTTGGTCCATGAAAGGAAGGGGAAAATGATCCTTTCTCGTAGCATCATTGAGTTTTTGATAGTCTATACAAACTCTCCACCCTGTAACGAGACGAGTAGGAATCAACTCGTTGTTTTCATTGGGAACAACGGTGATTCCGCCTTTCTTAGGCACACAATGGACCAGACTAACCCATGGTGAATCCGAGATAGGATAGATCATGCCCGCATCAAGAAGTTTTACAACCTCTTTTTTGATAACGTCATGGATCTTGCGATTCACCCTTCTTTGGCTTTGAATAGTGGGTTTAAAGTCGTCCTCCATGAGAATTTTATGTGTGCAAAAGTGAGGATCAATTCCACGAATATCGGAGATTTTCCATGCAATAGCTTTCTTATGATTTTTCAGCACGGCGATAAGTCGTGATTTTTCTTCTTCTTTTAGGTCCTTTGCGATGATGACGGGTGACTTCTTGTTGTCTTCAAGGAAAACGTACTCGAGATGAGACGGAAGATCCTTAAGCTCTAAATCCGTTTGATTTTCGATAGACGGCGTAGTCAAATTCGGTTCATCGATAGAGATATCCTTAGGAGATGGTGGCGAAATATGGTCCTCATTGAGAAGTTTCTCAATGGTACGAATGTCTTCATCCCAACTGGAGGGAGAATCGTCATATTGCAAGTCCACATCTCCCAAAGTTGTTTCGAATTCCTTCAAGATGAAATCACTTTCTCCAAATGGAGTTAGTGATGGAGCAATAGAGGCAACGGTCTCAACAGTGGGTAGAGAAGAAGAACCACTTTTACAAGCGTCTTTGAAATGTTCTTCACAAGCCTCGTCAAGAACGTCAATGAAATTAACGCTCTCATTTTCAAAAGGCTGCTTAGAAAGTTTACCCATGTTGAAGACGATTTTATCGTCACCAACTCTCATGATTAATTCGCCAGCGGCTACATCAATGAGAGTGCGACCGGTCCTCAGGAATGGACGTCCAACGATTAATGGAACACGGGGGTCCATCTTGTATTCAACGACAACAAAATCCACCGGAAAGGTGAATTTGTCGACTCCAACGAAGACGCCTTCGGCTGTCCCCACTGGATAAGCAACCGTACGGTTAGCTAATTCCAAAGTCATTCGTGTGGGGACTAGCTCGGGTAGAGATAATTGTTTCCAAACACTTAATGGCATTAGGTTTATACTAGCACCTAGATCGACTAGGGCCATACAATTCTCTACCCCAGGAAAGTTGCAAGGAATCAAGAAACGACCGGGATCTCCTAACTTAACTTGAAGTTTTCTCAAAAGAACGGCAGAACAATTCTCATTTAATTGGGTATTGGCGATGTCGAGCAATTTTTCCTTATCACTTAAAAGATCCTTAAACATCTTAGCATATTTAAGCATGTGAGCGAGAGCCTCAGCAAAGGAGATATTAAAATTCAGTTGTTTAAACATTTTGAGAAAGTTAGAAAACCTGAATATCATCCTTGTTCTTCAATTTCCCTTTCCTCAACCTTGAGGGATAAGGTATATTGGGTTGAGATGAAGGCTTCGGAATGGAATTCTCACTCACATCCATGGGTGGTGGTGGGGCGGGAGTAGAAGATGGTGGTATTGGAGAAGGGGACTCGTTTTCCTTTGTCACAATCACCGGTGTAGGTGTAGGAATCTCGGGTTCCTTTAAACCTTTGCCACTGCGAGTGGTGATTGCTTTCATCTCCCCTCTGGGATTAGCAACGGTGTTACTCGGAAGAGTACCCGAACCAGAGGCTTGATTACTTGGGAAAAACTAGCCATCATATCCCTTAAGTTATTCGTTTGATTGTTCATAGAGTTTCTCATGTCGGCTTGAAGAGCATTCCCTTGTTTCGCCATGTCATTCCTTAGCTCAGCTCGAATATCGTTTCCTTGTTTTGCCATGTCACCCTTCAAGTTAATGAATTGGCTTTGAAGATTTTTCACCATCTCTCTATTGGTCCTCATGTAAGTTTCGAGGTCTTGGTTCAATGTCGTGGGTTGGTTGAGAGGTGGGGCTTGGTAAGCTGAATTATTTCCTTGAGGTAGATATGGGTTTCTTTGGGATTGATATTGATTGGTAGCTCGAGGTTGGCTTTGATTGTTGCGGTTGAAATTGTTTTGGTTTTGGTTTTGAGGAGAAAAACCGGGTGGAGATAGATAGTTGTTGGAACGATAACTTAGAAAGTTACGGTCTCCTTGAGGTCGTGCTTGGTAGCCTCCTGTAGCAAAGTTACCATTAGCGGCGTACACATTTTTCGGATTTTCAAGAATAGAAGGACAATCGATGTACGAATGAGAACCCCCGCAAATCTCACAAGAAGGTGCAATAGCTTTGGCTTGTTGAAATTGGTTTGTAGCCATGGTTAACAAGTGTTTGTTCATCTCAACTATTTGGCGAGTAAGTTCGGTGAGCTCTGGGTTAGATGATGTAGAAGAAACATTGGCCCTTTGGTTATTCCGTGAAGATGCAGACGAGTCCCAATTTTTGTGAGTGGTCATGTTCTCTATCAGCTCTCTACACTCCTCAGGTCTTCTCTTCATGAATGTACCACCAGCGGCAGCATTAATCGTATCACGATCACGAAAAGTTAGACCATTATAGAAAGTATCAATCAAAGTAACGGGGAGCATGTTATGGTTCGGGCAACGGTCAATCAAAACATTATAGCGTTCCCAAGCATCAAAAAGTGACTCATCAGGTTCTTGTGTGAATCCACTGATTTGGTTGCGAAGGCTAGTGACCATGGATGGTGGAAAGTAGCGCGACAAAATTTTTTGAGTCATGTCATCCCATGTTTGAACTGAGTTTCTGGGGAGACGATCAAACCATTTTTCGGCATGATGGGATAAAGTGTGTGGAAAAAGGTGAAGGAGAAGAAAATCCATGGAAGCACCAGGTAGTTTCATGCTTTGAGTGACGGTAATGAAGTTGTCTAGATGTTTGTTGGCATCATCATCCGGTAATCCGCTAAATGGACAAGCTTTTTGAACTTGTTGGATCATGTGGTGCTTCAACAAAAATTCAGGAGCCGTGATTTGCATCGGCGCAATCGGTCCTCCGCGTCCGTTCATGGTGGGTAGACACAGTTCCTCCATTGTTCGTAAATCGGGTAGGGGAACATTGTTGTTGTTGTTATTCAAATTGGGAAGAGGTGGGTTGTTATTGTTGTTATGCACACCAGCCATATCTAAATCTTCACGAGTCTCTGGCTCAGAATAATTTGAAGATCTAGTACGCATACACCTGCAGAAGAAAAAGATACCAGAGAATATATATATATATATATATATATATATATATATATATATATAATCTTTTTGGTGCAAAACCTTTGGAAAAGAAATGCTTTTTATGATATTTTAATGTTTTTGTATTTTTGAAATTTTTTTTTAATTTTTATGGATTTTTTGAAAATTTTTAGCAAGGAAAATAACGTACCTAAAAGAACGGATCCCAGAATTCAATGCGTCTCTCACTAAAAACCGTTAATCTTAACGAAAAGAGCCGGCAACGGCGCCATTTAATACAAGGCTTTTTGGCCAAGTATGAAATAATTTCGTTCCAATCTTTTCGAATTGATTACCGTTAATTAGTGCGACTCAATTGTCTTTTGGTGATCAAGAGGATGGTTTGTTTGATTATCTATTTTTAAACTAAAAGCAATAATTGTCGTTGAGTAAAATTTGAAAGCTTTTAAAAATTTAACTAAAAATAAACTAATGCGATCTTTGGAAATCAAAATGTAAATGATTAAAGACTTGAAAACTTAGCACAAAGTAAACTAAGACAAAAGGCGGGAAAGATTAAATTTAAAATCTAAGGAAAACAAAACAAAGCCTAAGTCCGATCGAAATGCGATCGCACTCAAATAGTACTTCCAGATTGCACTCAATGCGATCGCAACCAAGGAGTTAGATGCACTCGATGCGATGGGACAGCCTGATCGTACTCACGGATCGCAACCACGATCGCAACAAGTGATCGTGGTCTTTGATCGCAGTCTCTGATCGTAACACAATTATCGCACTCAATGCGATTGTAACAAGAAAACGTACCACGATCGCACCCACAGATCGCAATGGGTGATCGTGGTGTGGATCGTGCCAGGGAAAAACAAATGGATCACAATCTATGCGATCTAAGCCAAGCGATCGTATCCAGGAGTAACCCTCCTAAGATGGGAATGACTTCCAAAAGGCAACCAAGTTTAAACGAATAAGCAGTTACTAATAAGCACTTTCAAACTTCTAGACAAAGATAAATAAGCACAAGTTCGAAAACTTTTGAATCTAAACACATGAATTTGATCATACGAGCCTTAAAAAGATGAACCTTTTAAGAAAGTTTAAAAGTTAATAAGCTAAAACATTCGAATAAGCCACTAAGCATAAAAAGCTTATAACTTATACGTATGAAAAGCTTATGAAGGGATAAAAGATTAACTTTTTCTTGACTAAAACATCAAAATCAATCACGCATTAAGAACTAATCGGATCAAATATGAAGTTTCGGATCAAGGAATAAGTGAAATCAAGAAATGTAGAAAGAGATTAAAGAACAAAAAGCTTAACTTGAACTTGAAATTAAAATGAAATCTAAATACAAGAATGATTCAAACCTTAAACTTGAAAGAAAAAGATGAAACTTAGTGAGAGAAAGTTGGGAACTTTCTCTCTCTAAAAACTAGAAAGGAAAAATGAAAAACTAAAACTAGATAGCCCCCCTCCTAATGTGATTAGGAGGGTATTTATAGGGAAATGGGGAGTGCATGTGTGGTGTGCTTCCTTCTTTCTTTTCTTCTCGACTCGATTTAAATCTTTGTCTTTTCTCGACGTCGTCTCGGGACTTGAACTTGTCTTAATAATTTTCTTCTATAATTTAGACTTGAGTTCTTCGACTTCATTAAACTTCTGTCTTTAGACTTTTTCTTCGATAAATCTTTAGAATAGGTCTTGGACATCCGTTCTTTTAGCACTCTTGATCTTTTGACTTCGTCTTTTCTCGTTTTCTTCGATAAAAGCCCATGAAAGCCCGTGTTTTCTTTCTTTTTCATCTTTTGGTCCTAAAACACAATAAAAACACAAACCACGCATAACTCCGACTTTTACGAGATAAATTACACGTTTTGGTCTTGTTATTATTGGAAATAAGTGATAAAAGGATAAGTGTTTTCACACTTATTAACAATGCTGGGTGGTTCAAGCTCACCGTAATCCTCTTCATGTTCATATCTTTTCATATACAACCTAAGTTGTTCCAAAGGATTGCTGGATCTAAATTGATACTGCATATAATTTTCAACTCTGATCTCTTTAGCGATTTCTACATTTTTAATGCTACCTCACAATTCTGCAATTAGTATACACAGGCCAAGAGCACCCTTAGCCGCCTCATAAGCATCACACACTACACTCACTTGCTTAACCGAGTTCAGGCTCAAGGGATGTAGGTGAGTCGGGTTGTCAATTAATATTGAATAAAGTGAATCCAAACCCTCATTGTTGTAGATGTAATTCTGGGCAGCCCAAAATGCATGAAGTAAGACTCGCCATACGCAACTCTCAAGAAACATGTCCCATAAACACATGCAGGATCTTGATTAGAATGCAGTCCACCATAATATAATGCTTGAAAAAGCGCCATTGCACATAGTGCTTCAAGGCCTGATTGATGCGCGACAAATGAGCGACCAAATACACCCATCTCCATCAATTACAATTGTCCTCCCAAAACAGTCCAACTCAGCCTCCATCTCATCAATACCTTTGGTTATAAAAGAAGTGATACCCGGTATTTTTGACTTGATTATAGATTCCAGATGCTGCAAAACAGAAGTATCATATAAATAGGTCAATTAGAGTTGTACTAATCTCAAACAGGTCAAATCGAATAACTAATAGCTAAAACGGAAACAGTTCATAAGTTCCCTAAAATGTCTTTTTGTAATCTATTTGACACCGCTAATGTGATCTTTTACCCCATCTTATTTAACAAAAACTGTTTAGACCGGAGAGAAAATGCGTGATTAGACACTAATTTTACAGTTTTGTATGCTATGCTATCAGCAGGGTTGTTTCGATCATTTACTCATTTTACCCGTATCCATTTGGTCCATGCCCGTTTGATTCTTAAAAACTGCCCTTTGGCCAGCGCCCATTTATTCTATCCCAAAACATTCCTCACCTAAGAAAATACTGAAATTTGCCCATTTGAACATAAACCTGCCCGATTTAGCCTGCAATGGCCAAGAGCTGTCATCATATACTGTCGAATTCTTACCTATTAAGTTAATCTTAATGACTTGAAGTTAATGACATACTTTGATAGAAAGACCCAAAGCAGACAGAGTAGCACCGATGATGTAATTTTTAAACAACAGAACAAACTTGGATGTCAATTTTTTAAAAACCTTGGTATATAAAGATTGGGTCAAATAAAAGAGCTTAGGTAATAGAGGAATGAGTAAAATGGGTCAAACGCCTTACCTGGATTTCAAAATGATGCCCTACAAAGGAACCCAACTTTTCAAAAATTGACTGTTGTAGAATACTTTGTCTTGTATCTTATGATTTGTGAAGATACAAATGTGTGCAGCAAATATACATACACTTTCTCTTCATGTATCATGTCGCAAGTTCCTCAGAAAAGGTAGTCAAGGAGGAGGATTCGTTCATGTTTCCTAAGCATCATATTTTTTTCAAATTGTGTTAGTTAAGTTAAAGTATTGAAAACTGTATATACGTAGATGCACAATATGTACTTACCAAAGTTATAAAACTTAAATGAGAATAATGGTAGGACATCGTAACTCAGTCCAAACCTATTTATCAGTTAATGTTCACAATGACGGTCTTGACAAATGATTATTGATTATAACATGAAGATTATCACATTAAAATCCAAGATAGTTCAAAACACATAGTCAGAAAACTATTATACAAATATATATCGGTTCTTACATGATTCATGGGCGGACTTATTACTAGCAATTCATAAATATCGTAGTGGTTCACTTTTGTAGAGAGATTCCAAGTTAAGATAAGAGTCTGAAACTTAATACAAACATATGAATTAATAGTTACATAAATTAACCTGAATATTCATTATAGGATTGTCGTTCATCTATGTTTTAAGAATATGTAAGTATGTTAAGTTTGTTCAAATGGAAGCCTTACATCAACTCCAACCATTTTTTTATGTAAACTCTTCCATAAAATAAAATAGAAGAAACGTTCAAGATAATGAGACCCCGAGCTAACAAAAGTTGAAAATTTACAACACAAAACACAATCCTTTATAAAGTAGAGAAGGGGCTGTAGTTTTTAAAAGATTTGGGCTACCTCCTCTCTTTCCGATCTCATTCAGATAATAAGCCAGTCCGGTTTATTAGATAGTGAGTGGGTAAGAGAGGTGCTTGGTCTGTCTCCGAATGTGGGCCTAGAAGCATTAGCCGAGTCTCTGAATATTCCCGAGGGTTCTCAGGATAAAGACAGCCTTAAGGTGCTAACGGAGCTTCCACGGTCTCAGTCCATGAAGGTCTCATATTTAGAATCTTTCTGCGGTGTGCTCCGTTTACTATTCTTTCGTACTCGGAATCCTAATCTTATTATTACAATGATAGGATCAGCTCTTAAATTTCTTTCTGGTCCACCACCTGCTCATCACTGTGCTCTTGGTAAGGGGGCTCTAGTCTCGGAAGTTTCCTAGCATTGGAGTTTGGTCTCTCAGTCGTTCATTCTTCAAAGAGCTGGATATGGAGGAATATTGGTGGAGTAGCATGAGAAGAAATGGAGAAATTGTTTTTTCTTATGGTGAAAGGTGATAAGGTAGATATATGAGCACATGAGTAGATTATATTATATGTAATTACCTCCAATGCACTGATTACACTTTTCAATCCAATATGTGAATCTTGTATCTTATGGAGTTAATGTAGAGCAAGTCTCAACAATCTGCCATCAACAGTAAACGACAATCATCACCAAGTCGTGATCATCAGCAAGCTACCATTAGCAAGGACCTGTAATACCCTTAATAAAAAAATGTCTCCAAATACCTATTCAATTTCCTAAAAATATAAAGACAGTTGCCACTGTATGATGTTTTAAATCTTTGGTTAGCCTTACCCCCTCATCTTGAGGTTGGTGATGTGACCGTATGAACTCTCTATGCTACCCAATTTCTCTTGAAGTGCAGGACGTCAGACATCTGATTACTGCGTGAGCATCCACACTAACGCTCTGTGCTTGACATGCAGGGGAAATGGGAAAAACACAGTAGCAAGGTTGCGTCATGTTTCGGATGCCTTTCGATGCAATGTTCCCCATTTCTATCCACCAGATACTGACCCTATATCGTCATCCATTTAGAAACCAAATCCTTCTTTTCGTAGATGATATGGAACTTTCTGATTTGTTAAAATGAACATCTAACATATCCTTACTTTACTATTTATAAAACTGTGAGGATTTAACTGGATCACTTTATCCACTTGAACACTTGTAACCTCTGAAAGCCGCTTGCCATCAGTGGTATCTTTATCTTATCAACTCAGCAAGCATTATTTCAAAAAGGGCATATAGTTCAGTTAATAGTGTTATCTTGTTTCTTTATTACTTTCGAAACCATTTCGACCAAATCATAAACATTCAGTCCTGTATGATTTATTATTATAGAGATATGCACACATACCCAATTGTTAACAGTTAAAGTATAAAACTATAAATCCTACTCCTTAATTAATGAGCTGAAGAGATATGTATAGTAGAATAGGGCTTTAACCTGCACTTACGCAACTCAGATTATGACACACACTGCTTAAACCCATTTTTTGTAGCCGGTTATTGATGTTGTTGTTTTTACACACCTTTAGGAAAAGGAGGTAAAATAGTGGTAAGTATTAACGAGCGATTTAGGAAAACCACAAGTTATGACCCAAATGGGGATCGTTCTCTCGAGGAGGCACGTGTGTTGTGTAATGAATGATGATTAATGTTTTTGATTATTAACAAGAAGAAAAGAAATGAGAAAATGACGAAGACGTAAAAATAAAAATTAACGAAAACCACTACTAGAAAGTTAAGACGTAGAACCGTAAAAACGACCAAAATTAAAATTTTAACCTAGAAATTCCTAAAAATTACTAAAAAACCACAATAAAATTCTAAGAGTTTACAAAAAATCAAAACTTGCTAAAACCTTTTAATTAATTAGATAATGACTTTTTAATGCTAATTAAAGCCCTAAAAATCACTTTTAATTATTAAAAAGCTCCAAACAAGATTTTATAGTTTGTAAACCTCAAAAATGACCTAATTAAGCTAAAAACTATTTTAAAAAATTTTGAAACCAAATTAAACTATTTTTAAACTCCTAAAAACTATTAAAATCTATTAAATGTTAAACTAATTCTAAAAATTAAATGAAAAGCCTAAACAATATTTGTAAAGTGACAAAGTTCCTAATTTAATGTCTATAACCTAGGAAAAATGAAAAAAGTAGAAAAAACAAACTTTGAATTTTTACTAATAAAATAATATTAAAATATTCTAAAAAATTAAAAGTTTATAAATAAATTCTAAAAAATTATCGAAAATCCTAAATATTCTAACTAAGACAAAAATGCAAGTTAAAGTTCCTAAAACCTTTTTATTAATTTTATATTAATTTCTAAAGTTGTCTAAAAACCCTAAAATCAAATAAAATTAAAAATAAGACTTTTTGAAAACTTTTTGATATGTAAACCTCAAATATATAACTTAAAACCTAAAAACTATTTTTTTGGATTTTTAAAATACTTTTTACTATTTTTAATTTACTTTCTAAAAATAAATCTAAAAATAATCCTAATAAATAAATAAATAAAGGGAAAAATAAATTTTAAAACAGAAAAGTCTAATACCTAGATAAAGTCCTAGGAAAAATAAGCTAGACCAAAAAGCTAAACAAATAAGCTGAAATAACCAAAATAAGCTACGGCTTATTTAAATAAGCACAACACAAAACTACCTTAAGTATAATTTGAAACCAATCCTATCAGTCAAAGTCCCTAGGGCGCAGATGGTTAGCACGTTGTGTTGTGAGAGGAGTGGCGCATGTTCGAGTCCTGGCCACGTCCTTTTTGATGTTTATTTTTTTTTCTTTTTTTTACTTTAAAAACTTGATCCTGCCAACTCTTTAATCCACAAAACACAAACAAAATCCAATTTTATCAAGATTCTAGCACAATAGAATCAAAAACGTGCCCAGGTGAGGCAAAGTTTCTGATGAACAAGTGTGTTCTTTTCACTTGTGAATATTGAACCAAGAGGGCTTGGTTTATGATGTTTGGTGGTGATTTATTGGACAAGCAGGCACCCCTATACTCTTTGGAGTATAGGGAGTCAAAGGCAAACACAAAAAACACAAACTCTTGGCAAGAATCAAGCACACACAAGCAAAACAAGTTGCTGATATCACTAGGGGGTCTGGTGGGTGTTTTTACCAATTTTACTTGCACCAATTTGGATTTCAAAAGCTCATGATTTGCATACAAGTGTGACAACCAACATAAAAGCATTCACAAACCTTTCTAGGATCCAGTATCTAGCAGATTAACAAATCTTATGCACAATTCAACACAAAATCTGTCACTATGAACACTTGACTGTTTTTCACTACTCAAGCAAATTTTACCATGTAATATTGTTTAAATCAACTCCAAACTGAAAGATTAGCTAACTTACATCCTATAACTATCCTAATGAGTGGTTGCAACACGTTTTAAATCAAAATCTTGTCACCAATTATCAACTAAAAACCGTATCCAAACACCCCTTTATTTCAGAAAATGCAAATTTTTCAAACAAACACTTAAACAATCTCAACTAATTTGATTCAATAAGCATCTAACATGCATACAATCCTATTATGAGCTATTTCCAACACCTTAAACACGAACTTAGCAACTTTTCAAGCAAATCACATAAATCACCGAATAAAATAAAAATGAAAAAGGAAAAGGATTTTTACCTTTAGGGACCTACTTCCAGGTCCCTAGTGGTTGAAAAACCACCTCCCACAAGTAGGAGGCTTGCGCTGAACCTTGAGCAATCTAATCAACAACCCTGTTTAAGAAAAAAAATGAAGAACAAATGCAAGCACAATAATATTCAAACTTTTAGTACCTTCCTTAAAAACTTTCCAACCAATAAACTTTGAAAACCTTGAAACACGTTTTAATAATCAATTTCAATTTTGGAAAATCAAAATCAAAATCCACTTTCACTTCCTTTGATTTAACTTTTCTGAAATTTAAAACCTTTTCTCAAAACCTAAAATTTCAAACACACAAGTGTGTATCAAATGCAATGTGGAACTCAGAATATAAGCAACCCAATACCAAACTTTTAAAAAAACATAAAAGGAATTACAGTTTCAATGGAAAATACCAAACTTTATATTAATTTTAAAAAAGGATTACAAGGACTTGCTTAAAAAACTGGAACAGGAATAAAGGTCACAAGTCGACCTCTATTTATACAAGAAGTAGAACTATCTAGAAAGCTTAAAACCCTAGCAGCTTGAATTCCTAAAAAGCCCTTGCTGTTTTGACTGAAAATGGGTCAAAATGAACCCATGTGATAGCCAACTGTTGGAATCTTGATCTTGGACGTTCATAGAGTCCCTTTGGGAGAAAGGAAGGATTTGGAGCCCTTGGATTGCTGTTTTCATTTTGTCTTCATCTTCTCATGTGATGGGGGTAGGCTGTTGAGGGGACAAAAGGTACAAGGGTCGTTTTCTGGGTGAGTTGTGGTGTTGGGAGTGGGGTTGTGAGTAAAACCCCCAAGGTTAATTGGGATTAAGGTTAAAAATGAAGGTGATTAAAACTAGGGTTTTTTTAGGGTTTTTCTGGATGAAGGTGGTTAAATAGTTTGATTTGATTAGGATTAGGGATTAATTTGTTGTTTCCCACGTTTTTTAAACCGTTTAAAAAAGTTTAATTTAAGTGGAAGGGTGACTGGGATGGGGGTGTGACGTGGGATCATATGGTTGGTTGGAGGAGGTGAGGTGGAAGAGTGATTGGTGGGGAAAGTTTGGGATGTTTGGCAGTAATGGCCCCCATAATTCCTTGCTTTGTTCACTTTATGAAAAATTCTTTCAACGCCCCATTTTACACTTGTCAACTTTTGGCAAGTTGTCAAATTTGGCACAAAAGGTTTAAAAACTTTTTCCAAGGGCTTTCTTGTACTTCCTTGGATTCTTCAAGGACTAGAATTGTAATATCTTCAAACATAGAGGACCATACTTGTACAAATAACATTTGGAGGGTCATTTATGACAAGTTCTTCAAAGATGAGGGACTAAAGTTGCCAATCTTCAATTCTTCAAGGGTCTTTTGCAAAATTCCAAACTTAGGCCCGGTTCATTGTGCGGCTTTGTTTCCCGTGTTTGTTTTTGAATGATTCTTGTGATATTTTGCCATTTCCTCAATATCCGTACCTAAAAATACACAAGTAACAAACACGAGCATATATTTGGCAGTTTTTATGATATTTTATGCATTTTAAGCCCGATTTGGACGATGAGACCATGTATAAAAGCAGTCTCATCACTCCCCCATACTAAACCATTGCCGTGCCCTCACGCAATGCTAGAATAAAGTATCGTAGCATCTCCAAAATTCATTTTATTCACTTTATTGGAATGATAAACTAGCTACATATTACTACTATTACTACTTGCGTTTTAGACATAATGTATGATTCTCATCGCAAAATGGGACGTTTAGGTTCATAGAATAAGAACACGTGAATGCTTCGTTAGAAATAATTTCATCGTCCTCGATTTTCACCTTAATTCCATGCCAAGCATGCAACGAGATCATTGTCATTATAAGTTAGTAATGCTAACACTACTCATATGCCCTAATCACGTACTTATTCTCCCATTATTCCTAAGTTGTATCTCTTATATTTTATTATGTCTTAATGATCACGAGGATACATCATTGACTTATGCGATAATAGAGATTTAGGTCTAAAAATAGAGTCCTAACGGTGTAACTAAAACCATCAAATCAATAACCCCTCCTAATAGACAACGATGTTAAAAAATTAAGTTGACAAGAAGAATCGATAAACACGGTTTTATAACGGTTTTGAACATGAGACTTATTACCAAGACTTTTATACGCCCCCTAACGGAAGGACCTTATTATCTTTGGTTTACCTCCATCTTTTATTCAACTTCGCCATGAAGCTTTTATTATGACTTCGGTCTTGCCTTGCCTTTTATTATCCGCCTCATCGGTGGTTTTATTAGCCAAAGACGTATATCCTCACGCTAAAGCGAATTTTGGATCTTTAAAGCTTCGAAGATTAAGGCTTGATTCACTTTCAATTTTGCATAGATTTTAGGCCTTGTGGGGCTTCAAATTGTTTGCTTGATTTAGGTGAGCACTTGAAATCTTATTATTGGGTGAAGCTTTCGATTATTCGGGTGCCAATACTTCAAAACCGTGACACTGGCGATACCTTAATGTCTTCCTAATTTAATTACACGGAAGCTACTAGAAAAGACTAGAAACCCAACAATCCTAATTAAACCGCTAAGTCAATATTTATTAAGCAAAAATATTTACATGCGAAGGGAGAATAAGCAAACAACGAGAACACATGAGTTTTTGAAAGAATACGAGTATTCTACGTTTAGCATAGTAACTTATAATTAACTCTATCATTTCTCGTCCTCATTTAAGAGACTTAGCCTAATGTGTAGTTAAGGAATCAAAGCTAAGTGCTCAACACGCACGGTCGAGTCAAAAATTACTCTTATTCTCGCCATCGGAAAATCTACATTCGTGTCTTCAAACACTTATGAAACATGAGAAAAAATTTAAAATTTGGCCATTTTTAGCCTTATTTTGCAACAAAACGATAAACTTTGGAAAGCGTGAAGGTTTGGCAAGGCAAGTATCTATTCACCCCCCATACTAAAGTTAAACATTGTCCTCAATGTTTCGAGTCTAGGGGTGCAAACACCCCCATACTAGAGACGTAGTCGAATGCCTAATCTAGCATGGAAAGGGTGTAACCAATAAGTAATAGCCGTTTATGAAGTGTGCTAAAAACCTAAGGTTAGAACATAAAAGGATATATCATATGGATATTGAGAAATGGTCTCCAAAGCAAACGATCGAGTGCTCCCATAAAACGAACACGAGAGGCTCCAATCGTGAAGATCATGATCTAAAAACCACAATGCACAAACAACCACGAAACAAAGGTTGGAAGGGCACAAATCCCCTCACATTAAACTACATTAGAAAGCAATAATATGTACATGGATAAGCATGGGTCTCCCCCACGAGGCACCTTGTTTTTGATAACCGAGTCAAAAGCTCGACTCGAATCCCCATAAATGTGATCATTTAGGGATAATCATGGTGTGGTTAATTTTTGGTGGGGCTTACATGATAAACAAGGCCCAAAAGTACGTGGAGTACTTTAAAAACCCGATAAACGTATACCGGGGTCAAAGATAGCGTCCTCGTTTTCGGATGAAAGACGAAACAACGCCACTCCAACACAAACCCCAATGGGGTAGAAGAAAATAGGAGAGAAGAAATAGAAGGGTGGGACAATGGGTAAGTCATAACATTGAGCTACTCGAGGTAGACTCGCACCAATCAAATGAAAAGATTTTCCATTTATTGCATCGGTGGAAGACCGAGATTTCTCTATATAAGCAATTCCAGGATCAAATATCTCGTCCTCGGTGGAGAAAGGGAAGGGAACATAAGGGGATTCCCCCACACTAAGTCCACACAAAGCATCGTCAAAAGGAGAAGACGAGCTTGTAGTACTCAATACACGCGGTGATGACGGAGTTAGAGTTGTAAGAAAATCTTTTAAATTCAATTCAAAATCTTTTCCTTTTTCATCTTTTAAGTGAAAACCCGATTTGATTATGTCAAAAATATTTGGTGTATCTAAAGCAATGTTAGTCACACTAAAAATTCTCACATTTTGAAATCTTTTTGGTTTAGGTGGTGGTAAGTTTTCAAATCTTTTGTCAACAAAGAAAACCTCCCCATCGGGATCAACGTATTCATCATCCGAAGAATCACTCGAGATTGGAATCGTAGGCTTAACACTCTTAGCCTCCACCGGCGGAGGGGACGGAACTTCATTTTTTTCAACAACTCCTAAAACTCTATTGGAAATCTTTTTGCAAATGCTTTTGATGGGATTGACATTGTACAAAGATGTGATCGAATACACATGAGAAAGAGTAGAGTTTTGGGTTGCATTAATGACGAGTTCTTCCTCATTGAAACGAAGAGTGATTTTTCTTGCATGCACATCGATAAGTGCTCTCGAGGTATCCAAAAAAGATCGACCTAAAATTAACGGAACTTTAGGATCGATAGGAATATCAACAACAATAAAGTCTACAGGATAGTAGAACTTTCCAACTTTCACAAAGACGTCCTCGGCAACTCCACAAGCTAGAATCGTAGAATGATCGGCCATTTCGATTGACATTCTTGAAGGAGTGAGATTTGGAAGATTGAGCGATTTAAAAATCTCAAGAGGCATCAAATTAATACTAGCACCAAGATCGGCCAAGGCGTAGCATTCTTCCATGTCTTGGATAGCACATGGGATTAAAAACTTTCCAGGATCACCGACTTTTTGAGGTATGCGGCTTAGAAAAACCGAAGAACAACTAGACGATTTTTGCAATTTCTCTTTGTTATTCAACATACTTTTGAAGTTCGCGGCAAATCGAGGCATCATGACTAAGGCGTCGGCAAAACTTATATTGAAATGCAAGTCACGAAACATTTTCATAAAGAGTTCAAATTGATAATTATTTCGTTCTTGTGCCTTTTCCTTGTCTCGTCTTGAAGGGTAGGGTAAAGGTGGTGTGGGTTGGGGCAAAGTAGGCATAGGCATAGGCCTTGGAATCTCGGGTTCCATGATTGGTGTTGGTTCAACCGTAGGTGTGGTTTGAGCGGTACTTCATAGGCTTGTAATGTGCTCCTTTTCTACCACAACCTCGGGTTCTTTCTCTTTTTCCTTCTCCACAGAAGTACTTGGACGAGAAATGGGTTCTTTGAAAGTTTTACCACTACGAGTAGTAATAACCTTCAATTCTCCTTTCGGGTTCACGATGGTATCACTAGGAAGACCACCCGAAGAAGAGGGCTTACACATGATAGCTTCAAACATCTTAGCCATACGGTCTTCAAACTTAGATTGCCTAGCATCCGCTTTTAACAACTCTTGCTTAATCTCATGTTGTCCTTGCTCCATTTTTTGTTGATTTTGTTGGAGACGTGTGACATTTCCTTCCATTTTATTAGCATGAGTTTTAAGTTCATTAGCAAGTTCGTTTTTAAGCTCGTTTTTCAACTCGGACCTTAAGCTAACCATTTCACGTTGCATATTATCAAACTTAGCATCATTAGCCTTTGCATAATTCAAAAATTCTCCTTGAAGATTTTTGGTGTGATCGTTTTGAAACCTTGGGCATTGTTTTGAAAATCACGGTTTTGGTTTTGATTTGAAATTTGCCCATTTCCACTTTGGTAATTACCCTTGTTATAATTTCTTTGATTTCCTTGGTAATTTCAACCTTGGTTGTTGTTGCGATAGTTATTAGCATTTTGATTTGGTGGAGCTTGATTTTGGCGGGAACCTTGACCGATTTGGTTATAAGTTCCCATGGCTACAAAAGCATTCGAAGTGTTACCATCCGCGGTAATGCACTCGGAAAGATCATGAGCTCCCCCACACGACAAACAACTCTTAGAAACCGCTTTAACCGAAGCGGAATTCGAAGCTTCTTGAGCTTTCCAATGGGTCATAAGGCTAGCAAATCTATCAAAAAATCGGTTTTCCTCATTTGCTTCATCATGTAAGGCATTGATACTACGGGACGATGATGAGCCCATTTTGGCAACACTCGGTGTGTGACGAGGGCTATAAACCTTAGACCTATTCTCAATTATGACCAAAGCTTCTTCAACCGTTTTACACAAAAAATTACCACCCGCGGCGGCATTTAAATAATCTCTTTCATGATCGTTGAGTCCATTGTAAAACGTGTCGATTTGGTGCAAATCGGAAAAACCGTGATGAGGACATTCGTGTAACATCTCCTTAAACCTATTCCAAGCCGTAGAAAAACTTTCATTTGATTCTTGTGAAAATTTAGAAATCTCATTTTTCAAATGCGTAGTCTTAGAGGGCGGAAAAAATTGGTTCACAAATTTTGAGACGAGATCCTTCCACGTCAATATAGAATTGGGTGGCTCTTTCTCTAACCAAATTTTAGCGGGCCCCGCTAAGGAATACAGAAAAAGCATCATCTTAATCGAGTCATTCGAGACATCCTTGAATTTGCACGTGGCGGTAAGACGATTAAATTGGCGGATATGGTTGTGAGGATTGTCCTTCTCATCACCACGGAATTTGTTGTTTTGGATCATCGACAACAAACCCATTTTCACCTCAAAATTCTCCGCAAGGATTGCGGGAATCACAATAGCTTCTCCATAACCCTCGGTGGGTGCTTGAAGTAACTCCATCATAGTTCGATTAGACATGGTAGCTTCTTTCACTACAACGGGTTCGTCAATAGGAGACTCCTCACTAGAAGGAGTGGTCGATTTGTTTCTTCGTTTACGTGCACGTCTTGCTTTAGAGCGAGTTTACATAAACGTATTCGCGTACAACGAGAAGGCGAGCAAAGAAGATTCTTTTTGGTATTTTGTATTTTTCAATTTTTTTGTGGTTTTTGATTGTATTAACCTTTTGGAAATTGGTGAATGTATTAAGTAGACAAAAAGTCCACAAATCTCCTCCTTAATCAAATCTCTCGATTAAAGAAGCCTCAAGGAATGAAAACGATCACGTGGAGTGAACGCCTTCGATGACTTTAGAACGATGGTGGAACACCAAATCGTTCAAGAGGGTTTAATCAAATAGAAACCAAGAAAATATATATGATATGTAGTAATACTTTGGGCGGCAAAACCCTCGATTCACTCTCAAAATCAAATACGCACAAGCAAGCGGAGGAAACGAGGCGGCGCGAAGCACTTAAGAGCCTTTTTCCTTTAGGTCGTGAAATACAACCGCCTTATACCCACCTTATAGTTTGTATTATCAAGATTAAGCTTCACGAAAGTATTTATCTATTTTTGCCTTTTTCTTTGGTTTGAGATTCGAATACAATGATCGAGTGATGAAATCCCGAATCAAGGTTGTGATTGCTCACGTATTTGGAGTACTTGTGAATTTATTGTTCTACGTATACAATATATTAATAATATTCACACAAAAACCGAAAAACGATAATACGTATTAGTAGAGTGCTACTAATACAAATAATATTATGGCTAATATAAAAACAACAATGGTTCAATCAAAACACAACACGCCTCCCCGGCAGCGGCGCCAAAAAATGATGTTGTTGTTTTTACACACCTTTAGGAAAAGGAGGTAAAATAGTGGTAAGTATTAACGAGCGATTTAGGAAAACCACAAGTTATGACCCAAATGGGGATCGTTCTCTCGAGGAGGCACGTGTGTTGTGTAATGAATGATGATTAATGTTTTTGATTATTAACAAGAAGAAAAGAAATGAGAAAATGACGAAGACGTAAAAATAAAAATTAACGAAAACCACTACTAGAAAGTTAAGACGTAGAACCGTAAAAACGACCAAAATTAAAATTTTAACCTAGAAATTCCTAAATATTACTAAAAATCCACAATAAAATTCTAAGAGTTTACAAAAAATCAAAACTTGCTAAAACCTTTTAATTAATTAGATAATGACTTTTTAATGCTAATTAAAGCCCTAAAAATCACTTTTAATTATTAAAAAGCCCCAAACAAGATTTTATAGTTTGTAAACCTCAAAAATGACCTAATTAAGCTAAAAACTATTTTTAAAAATTTTGAAACCAAATTAAACTATTTTTAAACTCCTAAAAACTATTAAAATCTATTAAATCTTAAATTAATTCTAAAAATTAAATGAAAAGCCTAAACAATATTTGGAAAGTGAAAAAGTTCCTAATTTAATGTCTATAACCTAGGAAAAATGAAAAAAAGTAGAAAAAACAAACTTTGAATTTTTACTAATAAAATAATATTAAAATATTCTAAAAAATTAAAAGTTTATAAATAAATTCTAAAAAATTATCAAAAATCCTAAATATTCTAACTAAGACAAAAATGCAAGTTAAAGTTCCTAAAACCTTTTTATTAATTTTATATTAATTTTTAAAATTGTCTAAAAACCCTAAAATCAAATAAAATTAAAAATAAAAATTTTTGAAAACTTTTTGATATGTAAACCTCAAATATATAACTTAAAACCTAAAACTATTTTTTTGGATTTTTAAAATACTTTTTACTATTTTTAATTTACTTTCTAAAAATAAATCTAAAAATAATCCTAATAAATAAATAAATAAAGGGAAAAAATAAATTTTAAAACAGAAAAGTCTAATACCTAGATAAAGTCCTAGGAAAAATAAGTTAGACCAAAAAGCTAAACAAATAAGCTGAAATAACCAAAATAAGCTACGACTTATTTAAATAAGCACAACACAAAACTACCTTAAGTATAATTTGAAACCAATCCTATCAGTCAAAGTCCCTAGGGCGCAGATGGTTAGCACGTTGTGTTGTGAGAGGAGTGGCGCAGGTTCGAGTCCTGGCCACGTCCTTTTTGATGTTTATTTTTTTTTTCTTTTTTTTTACTTTAAAAACTTGATCCTGCCAACTCTTTAATCCACAAAACACAAACAAAATCCAATTTTATCAAGATTCTAGCACAATAGAATCAAAAACGTGCCCAGGTGAGGCAAAGTTTCTGATGAACAAGTGTGTTCTTTTCACTTGTGAATATTGAACCAAGAGCGCTTGGTTTATGATGTTTGGTGGTGATTTATTGGACAAGCAGGCACGCCTATACTCTTTGGAGTATAGGGAGTCAAAGGCAAACACAAAAAACACAAACTCTTGGCAAGAATCAAGCACACACAAGCAAAACAAGTTGCTGATATCACTAGGGGGTCTGGTGGGTGTTTTTACCAATTTTACTTGCACCAATTTGGATTTCAAAAGCTCATGATTTGCATACAAGTGTGACAACCAACATAAAAGCATTCACAAACCTTTCTAGGATCCAGTATCTAGCAGATTAACAAATCTTATGCACAATTCCACACAAAATCTGTCACTATGAACACTTGACTGTTTTTCACTACTCAAGCAAATTTTACCATGTAATATTGTTTAAATCAACTCCAAACTGAAAGATTAGCTAACTTACATCCTATAACTATCCTAATGAGTGGTTGCAACACGTTTTAAATCAAAATCTTGTCACCAATTATCAACTAAAAACCGTATCCAAACACCCCTTTATTTCAGAAAATGCAAATTTTTTAAACAAACACTTAAACAATCTCAACTAAATTGATTCAATAAGCATCTAACATGCATACAATCCTATTATGAGCTATTTCCAACACCTTAAACACGAACTTAGCAACTTTTCAAGCAAATCACATAAATCACCCCAATAAAATGAAAAAAGAAAAAAGGAAAAGGATTTTTACCTTTAGGGACCTACTTCCAGGTCCCTAGTGGTTGAAAAACCACCTCCCACAAGCAGGAGGCTTGCGCTGAACCTTGAGCAATCTAATCAACAACCCTGTTTAAGAAAACAAATGAAGAACAAATGCAAGCACAATAATATTCAAACTTTTAGTACCTTCCTTAAAAAACTTTCCAACCAATAAACTTTGAAAACCTTGAAACACGTTTTAATAATCAATTTCAATTTTGGAAAATCAAAATCAAAATCCACTTTCACTTCCTTTGATTTAACTTTTCTGAAATTTAAAAACCTTTTCTCAAAACCTAAAATTTCAAACACACAAGTGTGTATCAAATACAATGTGGAACTCAGAATATAAGCAACCAATACCAAACTTTTAAAAAAACATAAAAGGAATTACAGTTTCAATGGAAAATACCAAACTTTATATTAATTTTAAAAAAGGATTACAAGGACTTGCTTAAAAAACTGGAACAGGAATAAAGGTCACAAGTCGACCTCTATTTATACAAGAAGTAGAACTATCTAGAAAGCTTAAAACCCTAGCAGCTTGAATTCCTAAAAAGCCCTTGCTGTTTTGACTGAAAATGGGTCAAAATGAACCCATGTGATAGCCAGCTGTTGGAATCTTGATCTTGGACGTTCATAGAGTCCCTTTGGGAGAAAGGAAGGATTTGGAGCCCTTGGATTGCTGTTTTCATTTTGTCTTCATCTTCTCATGTGATCGGGGTAGGCTGTTGAGGGGACAAAAGGTACAAGGGTCGTTTTCTGGGGTGAGTTATGGTGTTGGGAGTGGGGTTGTGAGTAAAACCCCCAAGGTTAATTGGGATTAAGGTTAAAAATGAAGGTGATTAAAACTGGGGTTTTTTTAGGGTTTTTCTGGATGAAGGTGGTTAAATAGTTTGATTTGATTAGGATTAGGGATTAATTTGTTGTTTCCCACGTTTTTTAAACCGTTTAAAAAAGTTTAATTTAAGTGGAAGGGTGACTGGGATGGGGTTGTGACGTGGGATCATATGGTTGGTTGGAGGAGGTGAGGTGGAAGAGTGATTGGTGGGGAAAGTTTGGGATGTTTGGCAGTAATGGCCCCCATAATTCCTTGCTTTGTTCACTTTATGAAAAATGCTGTCAACGCCCCATTTTACACTTGTCAACTTTTGGCAAGTTGTCAAATGTGGCACAAAAGGTTTAAAAACTTTTTCCAAGGGCTTTCTTGTACTTCCTTGGATTCTTCAAGGACTGGAATTGTAATATCTTCAAACATGGAGGACCATACTTGTACAAATAACATTTGGAGGGGTCATTTGTGACAAGTTCTTCAAAGATGAGGGACTAAAGTTGCCAATCTTCAATTCTTCAAGGGTCTTTTGCAAAATTCCAAACTTGGGCCCGGTTCATTGTGCGGCTTCGTTTCCCGTGTTTGTTTTTGAATGATTCTTGTGATCTTTTGCCATTTCCTCAATATCCGTACCTAAAAATACACAAGTAACAAACACGAGCATATATTTGGCAGTTTTTATGATATTTTATGCATTTTAAGCCCGATTTGGACGATGAGACCATGTATAAAAGCTGTCTCATCAGTTATCTAATTCCTAATCGCCATGCTAAATTGTTTGTTAAATATTGTAGCTGTTTTTTTAATCCTGTAAGAAAAATAAGTTGATTACCAGCCAATTCATAGCAAGTAACGTACCTCAAACTTTCAACATCTTTATAAGATTTTGTAAAATCTCTCTTCGTGAGAGTATAACTTGGCTTTTATATAACGTTTATCATCACTTCTCCGCTTCTTCTGTAATCGAAAAGCATTTGTTCAATAGTGTGTTGAGTCGCACGCCTGGAATGCTCCTGCTCCTCGTCTAGAAATAAATGAATACATTGAACTCATAAACTGCAAAATATGCAGGTTTCCATTTAATTAGATACCCTGATCTCATAACAAAATTCACAATGATTAATCTAATTAAACACAATTTTAAAATAATTAGACCTAATTAGTAACTATTAACCGCAAATATAAAAATTAGTTTACCTAATTCTTAAAAATCAAGTAACTATTATAAAATAATTAACAAAAAAAGGTGACCAAATTTGTAACAATCAATCTCGAATCAGCAGATATATTAAATACATAAAACTTTGCGAGATATATTATTAAGAATTTATATAAAAATAGAGTTTGAATATGAATAAAAACCTGAAAGTTAGGAGGGTGAGAAACAGTTTTAGCAGCAGAGGTTTTGATCACGTACTCATGGGTTAGAAACATACTTTTTCTTCACTAACGAAGATGATTAACTTACAAAAAAAAAAAGTTTCCGGGTTTGAGATTAGGTTTTGAGAAAAAAAGAGGTCGCACCTTTTATTACGTCTAATGGTTTTGAGGTATATGGTTTTCTTGATTAATAATATGTGTAAGTTTATATCCTGATGTGTATAAATGTAGCATTGGTTTTTTTAAGGATTTATTATTTTTGTTTTGGATACAAAATCAACAAAAGTAGCTTGGCTTAGTGGTAAACCTGAAGACTTGTTAACCATAGGTCACACGTTCAAATCTTGCATGCGACACTTTTTTACATATATTATAGAAAACCTTAACAAAAACTGAGTTTCAAAACGCGATTTTCAGGAATGCAGTTTCAAAACGTGATTTTCAAAACACTGCGATTTCTAATCATTAAAAACCGTGGAAAATGGAGAATTTTTAGGGATTTATGAAATGCTATTGGATAATAGCTGCCATGTCACATATGACTAGGATTAGGAGTGTGGTATCAAGTCATAGTTATACCTATATATAATATATAGATACTAGCTTCGTAACCCGCCCAACGGGTGGGGTCGCTTTTTTTCTTGTTTTAGAGGGTTTATTGTTGTTCATTTTTAGTTTCTTGAATTTGTAATTTAACTTTTAGTATATTTTTGTTATATTTTACGCTTAAGCAACGTTTATTTGTGGTCACCAGGCGGGATTGTTTTTTTTCTTAATATGAACGAACCATTTACGATGAACCCGTGACCGGGTAACTCGATCGGGTTGACCCAATGATCGATCTCATTACCCGGTGACTTGACCGAGTTGACCCGATGGTGAAACTGTAAATATTGCTATAATATGAATCTTAAATTTATATTAAAAAAATAAATATTTTTAGAAGATTTAAAATTCAATCCGAATTGTAAAAAAATATATATTTCGAAAATTAAAAAAAAATCCATGTCTAAAACCTGACAAACACGCATTAATGAAAACAAAAATCTTTACACTCGTATAAACCTTAAAAAAGAATATCAAATTTTATAAAAAAAATGTTATGTTATTTTCCTATACCGAAATGACGCAAGTTTAATAGTAGCAATTGTTATTTTGGGTCTTTAAATAATTTTTTATCTGACGCAAGTTTTTGTGTTTAGTTTTTATTATTCCATGGCAACTTTTACATATCTAAACCTTTACACTCGGATAATTATTGAGCTGCGAAAATTAATCCGGAATTTAGAAAATAAAAAAGCTGGAACTTAGAAAGAAAACTAATTAAAAATATTTCAAAAATTAAAAAAAATAGAGGGGCTGTTTAATTGCAGAAAACTTTTCATAATTTTTTGCTTCTAAATTTCTCGAGAAAGAAAGAGTTTTCTTTTCTAGAATAGAGTTGAAAATCTTGAGCACCTGTTTAGATGGTATTTTCATTTTCTAAATGAACAATGTCTAGACAAAACTATTTTCTATTACTTTTTTCATGATCAAACCGTATTTTTATAGTTTTGTCTGTATTTTTACATTTTCGTCCGTTGTTTTACGTTTTCATCACCATTTTTTATGTTTTGCTCTGTATGTTTTACACATTTCGAAAGAAAACGTAAAAATACTGCCGGAAACTTAAAAGTACAGATGAAAATTTAAAAATTCCTAACGAAAACGGAAAAGTACTGATGAAAAACGTAAAAAATGCTGATGAAAAACGTAAAAAACTAGACTAAAAACGTAAAAAAAATCGGAAAGAAAACATAAAAAATCGAACGAAAACATAAAAAAACCTGACGTAACGTAAAACATCGGACGAAAACATAAAAAACCGCTAATGAAAACGTGAAAAGTTAGACTAAAACGTAAAAAAATCGAACAAAAACATAAAAAATCGGACGAAAACGTAAAAAATCGGATGAAAACGTAAAAAATCGGACAAAAACGTAAAAAAATCGGACGATAACGTAATAAATCAGACAAAAACGTAAAAAAAAAAATCGGATAAAACCGTAAAAATATTGACGAAAACGTAAAAATTGGAAGAAAAAGTAAAAAATCAGACAAAAAAACGTAAAAATTCGGACGAAAAACGTATATATATTTGACGAAAGCGTAAAAAAGACTAAAACGATGAAAAAAACTTAAAAATACTGACGAAACCGTAAATATACTGATGAAAACGTAAAATTATTGACAAAAACGTAAACTACTAACAAGAACGTGAAAAATTAACCAAAACGTAAAAATAACTGACGAAGACATAAAAACTGACAAAAAACGTAAAAAAAATGGCGAAAACGTGAAAAATTAAGAAACGTAAAGAAAACTGACAAAAACGTGAGAAACAGTCGAAACATAAAAAAATTTGAAAATAAACCGTTAAAAAGTTACAAAAAACGTAAAATATGGTTAGAAGTAGATATGTGAACATGTTTTATTTTTTTGGGAAAAGAAATAGAAAAGGGTAATATGGTGTTTTCTAGTTTTTATATAAAATTAGAAAATAGAAATTTCATTATTTTTTGGAAAATATTTAAAAAAAGTTGAAATAAACATGTTTTTAATTCGAAATTTAGAAAATAAAAAAATTGAAAGTTAAACTGAAAAGTAATAGAAATATTTAGAAAATTAAAAACAAAAAATAAAAGTATTCAGTTATAGCCACTTTAAGTATATGAGTTAGTAACAATTAAACAAAAAACCTTACCATAGCAAGTTGGTAAGTTTGATTACCCCTAAACGAAAGGTCCCATGTTTAATTCTAGCAAATGGCATATTTTTTTTTAATAAAAAACGGAAATAATAAAAAACTGTGTTTTGGAAACGCAATTCTCAAAATAGCGTTTCGAAAACGTAGGTTTCAAAACTGCGTTGTTTCAAAAACACAGTTTCCAAAACACAGTTTCAGAAAAGTTACAAAAACAGCGTTTCCAAAAACGCAGTTTCAGAAAATTGCGATTTCAAATCACAAGAACGTAGAAAATGGAGATTTTCTAAGAATTTCTTAAATCCTATTGGTTTAAAAGATGTGACTGGGATATGATTGGATTAAAAAGCGTGGTTTCAAATCATAGTTATACATATATAATATAAAGATATATATATATATTATATATATATATATAATATATAATATATATATATATATATATATATATATATATATATATATATATATATATATATATATATATATATATATATATATATATAATATATATATAGTATATATATATATATATATTATATATATATATATATATATATATATATATATATATATATATATATATATATACATATATATATATATATCTATATATACATACATATATATATATATATATATATATATATATATATATATATATCTATATATATATATATATATATATATATATATATATATATATATATATATATATATATATATATATATATATATATATATATATATATATATATATATATATATATATATATATATATATATATATAGTATAAGGTTATTTTCAAAACCAAATAAATGTAGAGAACTGCGAGAACCACCTTAATACTCTTAACAATGCATATGTATTTTCATTATTATGTTTAAATTAACATTTAATAGTTGTTCTATTGGTTATAGATCCGAGTATGATGAGCGATATGAAGAGTGCACATGTGTTTTCATATTATCTAACGAAAAGATAGTTATCATACATACAAAACAAATACATGTGCATGGTCCTATGATACATGTTCTTAATGACCTACGACAATGAAAATTCATGTATTTCTACCAAATGAACTAACCCGATAAATATACATGTGCATTTTAAGAGTAAAAAGGTGGTTCTCGCAGTTCTGTACATTTATTTGGTTCTGAAAATAACCTCACTTAAAATATATATATATATATATATATATATTATATATATATATATATATATATATATGTATATATATATATATATATATATATATATATATAATATATATATATATATATATATATATATATACATATATATATATATATATAATATATATATATATATATATATATATATATATATATATATATATATATATATATATATATATAGTATACTATATATATATATATATATATATATATATATATATATATATATATATATATATATATATATATATATATATATATATATATATATATATATATATATATATATATATATATATATATATATATATATATATATATATATATATATATATATATATATATATATATTATATATATATATATATATATA